>JAPPVO010000014.1:87318224-87510724 GCA_030407325.1 Camellia japonica | reverse complement strand
GAGTCCAAAATAAGAACGTATTCCTCACATACGCCCAATGTTCCATACCTAAAGAGAGATTATTAGAGAAAATTAGGGAGTTGTTCACAGCCAGGCCACCAAATTATGTGAGGGTTGCACATGAATTACATGAGGACGGGCAACCACATCTCCATGCTCTTGTCCAATTTCCATACCGTTTTTAGACCCAGAATGAACGGTTCTTCGACATTACTCACGATTGAACTAATCGCCATTTCCATCCCAATGTTCAAGGGGCGGTCAACCATCAGAATGTGATAGAATATATCTCCAAACGAGGAGACTACACGGAATGGGGAGAATTCCGTGAGGGGGGCCGCTGCGCTAACCAGAATAACAAAGAAAATATATATCGCGACACACTTGCTGCCGCCACCAAGGACGAAGCACTGGCACTGGTAAGAAATGGCGATCCCAAATGTTTCTGGCTCAATTATGACAAGTTGTCATCCAATTATGATCGGATTTCATTTAATCCGCCATTGCCGTATGTTCATCCATTTACAGACACAGTATGGGCCATCCCAGAAGATATACAGCAATGGGTTGATGACAACATAAAGGACGAGGCCCAAAGACCGCATAGGCCCAAGAGCATTATAATTGATGGCCCATCTAGAATTGGGAAAACATGTTGGGCCCCGTCTTTGGGACCCCATAATTATTATTCTGGCCACATCGATCTGAGGGGCCACAAGGATGATGCTTTCTACAACATAATCGATGATGTGGCCCCACAATTTTTGAAACATTGGCGGGAGTTTATTGGCGCCCAACGGGAATTTTTTTCAAATTGTAAATATGCCCGCCCAAAGAAAATGAAGGGCGGGATTCCAAGTATTATATTATGCAATCCCGGAGAGGGTTCTAGTTACAGAGAGTATTTGGAAAAACATGAACACCTCGGCCTTAAAGCGTGGACGATCAAAAACGCAGAATTCTATACAGTCAACGAGCCCCTGTTCGCCAGAACCAATCAAGAAGAGGCATCGTAATGCCAAGACGAAGGGCAAACGCAGGAAGATATTCCACTTCCAATGCGGCTGTTCGATATTCCACGTCAACGGATGTATCGAACCACATCAATTGGAGAGAGAGGACGCTATCAGGGGTCTTCTACGATACTTTGAAGAACCCGATGTGGTTCAAAGCAGTGGACATGTCCAGACCGGCCAATCAGGGGGTGTACAAGATAGAATGCCTATTCAACTACAACCTCCGGAAAGCATTGAGAATCTGGACGTTTACCGCGACGATGTATACATGGCTGACATCCAGTGGTCGCAGAAGCCTGTCGGAGAATGTATTTTCCCAGCTTATTGCACGCAGGATGACGAAGACATTATCCAGCTTTGGGATTATTAGCCCTGTAAATTATTGTCTCGCACTGACTATTGTACTCGACGAGCTTTCGTATTATGTAAAAGATTGGCGATGGGAAAATATTTATGTAAATTTCTATGATTAAATAATACTGCCGATTTCTCCAATTTAAATTGTCACAGTAAATTAATTTTCTGAGCAGGTTTAAGCTGGGTAAATGGGCTGTAATTGGTGACCAACCCAAAGGACCAATTACAATAATGAGGCCCATTTAATGTCTAACAGAAACAATTTAAATCGGCCCAGACGTATGGCACAACAGATCATTAGATATAGGTCCATAAATAAGCGACGCGGCCCATTAAACATAGGCCCATTACATTGCTCTATGAAAGAAGTGGACACTAGAGAGAAGGCCCAAATTTATTGCGCCTAAAATAGATCCAAAATAATAGTTTACAATTTTTTTTTTTGATCATTGAGCTCATCTGCATAAGGCGCAGTATCGTAATAATAATCAGCGGCGGTATCTGTATCTCTACAGCGCTCCATCGTATGTACTCGACGAGCATGAAAAATCTTGTACTCGACGAGCTTTCGTATTACGTAAAAGATTGGCGATGGGAAAATATTTATGTACATTTTAATGATTAAATAATAAAGATCTTTAAGATATATTTAATCAATGTGATTATTGTTTGGATCATCAACAATAATAGAATGGGCCCAATTACAATACCCAAAATGAAAAATCATTCACAGGCCCAAATGAAAGAGGCCCTTATAACATGAATAGGCCCAAAGAACTACAATGATTTTTCATAGGCCCATTAAATTGCTCTATGAAAGAAGTGGACACTAAAATGGGCCTCCAAGTATTACGGTATAATATAAATGGGCCGAAGATACAACAAATTTGAATAAATTATTTATTAAGGAATAGTAACAATTATACAATTATGATAATTAGGAAATTGTGTCACTATTCCTAACTCCACAGCCAGAACACACAGGCTGATTCTCCGATGGCGCGGTGATGTAACAGACATCAGCGGCAGAATGTGTGTCTGCACTACGATCCATAGTCTGCATGGATGGAGCCGTCGCCTGGGTTTCTAATTCGGAAACCGCTTTCATACCGGCGAATAGAGCGTCTTCTTGCCGCTGTAAGGCGTTGATGAGCCGGATTACATTTTCGGCGGTGTTTTCGCCGACGACCAACAAGGACCACTGCAGCAGTAAAAGAGGCGGCTCGTATTTTAAAATCAACCGCCTAAATTGACCTAGATCAGACGGCTTCATTGCAAAATAATTAAAAACCCCCAATTATTTTGGCTTATATAATTTCCCGCTTGCGCTTGCCTTTTTAGATTTTTAATCCTGTTCGCAGATCTGGGAGCGGCGCTTGCCTTTTTCAACGTTTAATCCTAGCCGCAGATCTGGGCGTGGAGCGGAGCCCCTAGACGACAACACGCCGCGAATTGCGAAAGGGAGCACCAATCCGGGGACGACACGTGGCGCGGGGGGAGCGTCCCAGGTAATATTAATGGGACGCTCCTGGGCACCTATATAACTCACTCCCTAACTCTCTTCCAGCAGTATAGTTTTTGGGAGAGTGAGTTGCGTCATCCGAGAGAGTTAGTGACGTCATAGAGAGTGAGTTATGGCATCAGTACGCCGTCGTTTTAGAGTCCAAAATAAGAACGTATTCCTCACATACGCCCAATGTTCCATACCTAAAGAGAGATTATTAGAGAAAATTAGGGAGTTGTTCACAGCCAGGCCACCAAATTATGTGAGGGTTGCACATGAATTACATGAGGACGGGCAACCACATCTCCATGCTCTTGTCCAATTTCCATACCGTTTTCAGACCCAGAATGAACGGTTCTTCGACATTACTCACGATCGAACTAATCGCCATTTCCATCCCAATGTTCAAGGGGCGGTCAACCATCAGAATGTGATGGAATATATCTCCAAACGAGGAGACTACACGGAATGGGGCGAATTCCGTGAGGGGGGCCGCTGCGCTAACCAGAATAACAAAGAAAATATATATCGCGACTTGCTGCCGCCACCAAGGACGAAGCACTGGCATTGGTAAGAAATGGCGATCCCAAATGTTTCTGGCTCAATTATGACAAGTTGTCATCCAATTATGATCGGATTTCATTTAATCTGCCATTGCCGTATGTTCATTCATTTACAGACACAGTATGGGCCATCCCAGAAGATATACAGCAATGGGTTGATGACAACATAAAGGACGAGGCCCAAAGACCGCACAGGCCCAAGAGCATTATAATTGAAGGCCCATCTAGAATTGGGAAAACATGTTGGGCCCGGTCTTTGGGACCCCATAATTATTATTCTGGCCACATCGATCTGAGAGACCACAAGGATGATGCTTTCTACAACATAATCGATGATGTGGCCCCACAATTTTTGAAACACTGGCGGGAGTTTATTGGCGCCCAACGTGAATTTTTTTCAAATTGTAAATATGCTCGCCCAAAGAAAATAAAGGGCGGGATTCCAACTATTATATTATGCAATCCCGGGGAGGGTTCTAGTTACAGAGATTTTTTGGAAAAACATGAACACGCTGGACTCAAAGCGTGGACGATTAGAAACGCAGAATTCTATACAGTCGAAGAGCCCCTGTTCGCCAGAACCAATCAAGAAGAGGCATCGTAATGCCAAGACAAAGGACAAACGCAGGAAGATATTCCACTTCGAATGCGGCTGTTCGATATTCCACGCCAACGGATGCCTCGAACCACATCAATTGCAGAGAGAAGATGCTATCAGGGGTCTTCTACGACACTTTGACGAACCCGATGTGGTTCAAAGCTGTGGACATGTCAATGCCGGGGAATCAGGGCGTATACAAGATACGATGTCTGTTCAACTACAACCTCCGGAAAGCATTGGGAATCCGGACGTTCACTGCGACGATGTATACATGGCTGACATCCAGTGGTCGCAGAAGCCTATCGGAGAATGTATTTTCCCAGCTTATTGCACGCAGGATGACGAAGACATTATCCAGCTTTGGCGTTATTAGCCCTGTAAATTATTGTCTCGCACTGACTATTGTACTCGACGAGCTTTCGTATTATGTAAAAGATTGGCGATGGGAAAATATTTATGTACATTTTAATGATTAAATAATAAAGATCTTTAAGATATATTTAATCAATGTGATTATTGTTTGGATCATCAACAATAATAGAATGGGCCCAATTACAATACCCAAAATGAAAAATCATTCACAGGCCCAAATGAAAGAGGCCCTTATAACATGAATAGGCCCAAAGAACTACAATGATTTTTCATAGGCCCATTAAATTGCTCTATGAAAGAAGTGGACACTAAAATGGGCCTCCAAGTATTACAGTATAATATAAATGGGCCGAAGATACAACAAATTTGAATAAATTATTTATTAAGGAATAGTAACAATTATACAATTATGATAATTAGGAAATTGTGTCACTATTCCTAACTCCACAGCCAGAACACACAGGCTGATTCTCTGATGGCGCGGTGATGTAACAGACATCAGCGGCAGAATGTGTAACGGATGTCAGCTCAATCCGAAGGAAATTATGCGGAAGCTTTACAGAATTATTATGAAGCTATGTGACTAGAAATTATCATGAAATTCGAGTCAAGTTCTCTAAATCCCTAGCAGAGTCGCCAGAAACTGTAGCTTGCTTTTCATGCTCCTCTCGGATACGATTAGACTTATAGTTCAGACTCTCATGGTTCTGAATCTGATTCCACAAGTGCAATGTGAAATTAATAAACACAAATGAGTCCAAATCTGGCAAATCATTTGGAAAATTGAATTTGAATCACAATGCCAAAAATGGACTGCATTACTAGATTTCAGAGTCGCCACCAAAATACTTTTAGAAAATTTAGGAAACCTGTGACTCATGCCAAAGGCCACTTATCCTTCGTCACCAAAGTGTCTCGGCACGAGAACTTAGGTATGAGATGGGAAGGTCATGAATTGAGCACCCTATTCACCCGATCAAAGATCAGCCTCTACTAATCATGATGTGAATCTTATGTACATTATATACTCTTGTTCCGTTTATTATGCTATCATTACTACATGATGCATACAAGTATAGACTATCTCGCAAAATTTGGAACGTTTTGATTTCATGTTTGTTCAAAAAGTGTTTGAATATATGCCGCTTTGAAAACACGATATCATATGTACATTTAATCAATTTATCCTAACTTAAGAAAAAAAGCCTTCATCCATAGGCATTCAAACACTTATATCAACTAAGAACTTAGCCTCATGGTAATCATGCTTGTCATGGCAATAATCACACGCATGCAATATGCTAAAGCGAAAACGCTTACCTAGTACTCAACTGAGGCAAGCCAAAAGGAATAAAATAGTTAGAAAAATGCATGATCCTAATGATGCAAATGGCTAATGCAACACATACAAAACGCAATTATAAGGTTCGATTTATTAAGCATGGCATGTGAGTCAATTCAAGGCATGCGATAAATCATATATTCGAGTAAGGAAGGAAATTGACATTTGATTAGTATGATGAGCCAACTGAACCTTTATGCATGCAAAAATGGATATGTTATGCAGGGTAATGATATGAAAAGTGTAAAACATGATGCTACCATTATAAGCGGCTAAATAAAAAGGGGAAATAAATAGGAGTTGGAAGACACACACAATATTACAATTTTACCATCGCCCAGGAGGGTCCGAATGTCTAAGTGTCCGAACTAACTACTTATTACAAATTTGAACAAATAATAACTAAAGAACCATCTAATTTATTACAGCATTAATATTGCAACAAGATTGCATGAACGTTGATGAAGACAGTTTTCAAAAACCGCTTTGTCAGCCCTCTGTGAACCGGCTCTACTTCACGCTCAGCCATCGCCCTCTGTTTTAACCAAAAGTGCCCTGTCTACTATGCATTGGAGCCCGGCCGGCCCCCAATGAGGCTCGTCCGGGTCCAAACAAATCTGGCCGTTCCCTATGTTGTTGTAGAAAAATGTTTTTGTGCTCTGTGGTGAAAACAGTGCAGCCAGAACATTTCTAAGTCATGTCTGTCCTTTTTGCTCTTCTCTATCAAGGAGAAACTCAAGAGAAAAATGAATTTGGTTCCTAAACCATCAATAGGCGCAAGTTGATTGCGTGATGATTCGGGACACGATAGGACAAAATATTAATGAATGCAATAAAAGACAAACAACATCTCCTTCCTATCATGAAATTAATTCAAGAGGGGAGGTAGACACGCTACCATTATAAGCGGATAAATAAAAGAGAGAAAGAAATGGGGGTTGGAAGACATATACAATATTACAATTTTACCCTCGCATAGGAGGGTCCGAATATCTAAGTGTTTGAATTAATTACTTATTACAAATTTGAATAAATAATAACTAAAGAATTATCTAATTTATTACAACATAAATATTGCAACAAGAATATGTAAAAAATGCACAAGGATTGCATGCGTGTCAATGAAGACAGTTTTTAGAAACTACTCTGTTTGCCCTCTGTGAAACTGCTCTGTTTCACCTTCAGCCACTGCCCTATGTTTCAACCAAAAGTGCCTTGTTTACCATGCATTGGAGCCTGGCTGACCCCCAATGATGCTCGATTGGGTGCAAACAAATCTGGTCGTGCCCTATGTTGTTGCAGAAAAATGTTTTTGTGTTTTGAGGTGAAAACAATAGGCTCAAGAGAAGAATGGATTCGATTCCTAAACCATTAATAGGCTCAAGTTGATTGCATGATGATTTCGGACACGATAGGACAAAATATTAATGAATGCAATAAAAGACAAACAACTCCTCCTTCCTATCATGAAATTAATTCAAGAGGGAAGGTAGACACGCCTCAAGAATCATCGAACATCACGAATTAGTATATGATGAGTCTAGAAGTGATGGATTCAGTATAACGTCCAACTGAATCCAACCAATTTTGTTAGTCCTTTTTACGTCGGTTTCAATCGATTTTAAGCCGATTTTATTAGCCTTTTTCAACTTACCTTTTTATTCTTTAATCATTTAGTACAAAAATGAGAATTAAGTCCACTAAATGGAGGGAAGTGTTAAATAAGAAGTTGTTCTTGATATGAGAGAGATGTAATGCCTTGGTAATGAACCTCTGAAGAGATTAAACCATTAAGCATGGAATGGTCTATTTCGTATGTCTCAAACAACACTCGTTTGAAACGGCTCTCAAACAAAGAAAACCAAGAAAGGAGGGAGGGTGCAGTGATGATTATGTAGAGTTGATTATTGCAAAAGTGAGACTCTTTACATGAAAAATTAGGAAAAGAAGGCTATCAACTCAAATGACTCGATGTCTAAGGCCTAAACAACCGAAGCCATAAGGACTTACAACACAACAAACATAATATTTAAAGTATACACTACTTAAATGAATTAAACAACCCTAAAATGTAAAAAAACAGTAGCTAAAATCATGTTTAAGAGAGCACAAAAGATAGCCAAAAAACATGAAGATGCAAAGCTAGTAAGCAAGACTAAGGAGGGGTGGCTAACCCTTCCACTTTTGGGACTTCTGAATCATATTTTTCAGCCTTTTAAAACTCTAAAAATCAGTATTTAAACCAAAGAAAAGAGTGGGAAAACAAAGGGTATGGGCTATGGGAGAAGGTTCAAGAAAGGGTGATAAGCCCCTCCACCTTTGATAGCTCTTTAACCCCAAACTTTAGCACTTGGAATCTATCCAAAACAGTATGAAAACACAAGAAAAATATAGAAAAAGATTGAAATGAAAACAAGGAAGAAGGTGGCAAGCTTATACCTCTTGAAGAGAGAATGCTTTGTTGTAAACCAAACTTGATCCTAAGGCACTCTCAAGTGTGATTTATGGTTTTAAAGTCTCAACCAAGGTTCCAAGCTTAACCTCTAAGGGTGTATATAGTGTATAGATATGGTTGAAAGATGATATAATAACAGAAAGTTAGCTTGCAAAAGAAGAAGGAGCTCTCAAAGATCTTTTACACTCTTTGAGATTTTTCTAACCCTCAAAAGAGAGGCATGAGCTCATATTTATAGAATTTGAGACAAATAGATCACAACTATCTTAAAAAATAGACGCTGGCAGATTCCCTCTCAGAACAGTGTTTATCGCTCAAAAGGCAAAACCAGGCTCTAATGGCCACGGTCGGGCCCAAATGAGGCACGACCGGGCCCCAATGTGGTTCCCTTGTTTCTCAGTTTCAGGTTCGAAGTAGGTTGGCACAATGTTCAAAAATGGTTTTCTGAGGTAAAAACACCTTGGGTATACAAGGTTAGGATTGTTTAGAGCTTGAATTTGAATTCCTTCGTTGAGAATTTAAACCACTTACCTATGTAACCTTCATCATCGAGTACTCAGAATAAAGCACCAAAGTCTTGCGGGTGGTGAAAAATAGAGTGTCTACAGGTAGTAATAATACCATTTGTGTAATGAGTTTTGAAAAGACTTAAGAATTTTTTGATAAAAATCGTGATCCCAAAATAAAACAATGGTACCAAAATATTTTCAACATCAAAACAAATGATTTTTACAATTGTTAAGAAATGTGGTAAAATGATTTTGTGAAAATATTCTTGCTTTGTGTTGGGTTTAGTTTTTTGTTAAATATTTATAAATTTTGTTATTTTGTAAAACTTTGAAAATAATTTTTTTGTAATACATATTTATTTTTAGAACAAACAAAAATTTTTTTTTTTTTTTACAAAAAGAGTTGCACAAATAGTTGGGTAATACGTTTTCAAAATACATTGTTAAAAGAGTTTTTGAATTTTACAACTTTGGTTTGATTATGAGTTTTAAAAAGAATTATGAAATGCTTTGATCAAAATCGTCATCCCAAAAGCGAAAAAAATGTTTTCAACATAAAAAAATATGATTTGTACAAATGTATAAAAATTTATAAATTATTTAAAATTTTTGTAAATATTTAATTAATTTATTTTAAAGATTTTTTTTCTAATTATTTCATTTTTTGCAAAACAACAAATAAAGAATGAATTTTTATTTTTATTTAAAAAAAAAAGAGTTTTACAAAAGAGTTTGGTTATGAGCAAAGGGTTGTGTTTATTGCGCCTTCACGATTTCTTGTGTGTTACGACTATAAGACATGCAATTATGGCGATAGGTGATAGTTGCTCAGCCATTGCAAGGCAAATGAAAATTGAAAAAAAAAAAAAATTAAAGTCTCATCACACGTCTTACAGCTTTGTTTGTCAAAAAGTAGGGGTATAAAAGTAAACTTACATTTCTACCCATTATTTTATATTACAATTTTTCGTTAAAAAAAAAAAAAATATCCCAAACAAACATCATTTTTTTATCTACTTTTTTAGTAAAAAAAGTCAAAAAGTATACTTTATTTAGGTTATGCCAAACACCACCTTAGTGCATTCCCAAATAATTCCTATGTTTGAAAGAAAAGAGTAACCAAAAAAATATATACTTATATAATTTTGATTTAGAATTTTGAGATTGATTGTGCACTAGAGGGTTCATTTTGAGAAGTCATCTCTTAGTGGCTTTTTAATTCTTTTTTTAAATTAAAATATGAAGTAAAAAAATTAAATTAATTTTATATAATTCTATTTACAAAATACTTTTAACTCTTTACACCTATTTTCTCATTACATCTCTTAAAAAAAATTAAAAATTCTAACTATTTCTTTTTACACTATGTAATACCAAAATTAACCGTAAATTACATCCTTCACAAAACACTAAACATGTTTCTCATTACACCACACCATTTTTCCTTGTGTTCACAGAGAATCACTCCCAACAGAGAGCATATACAGATGACAACGTCCACCACACCATCTATATGCACACCAGCAACAGTACTCTAGCAATACTCTAGTGAGCACACCGATCACCCAATTGACTATCATGTTTATTAGCAATCACTGTTAAGTAATTTTTTTTTGTTCTATTTTTTTACTTTTTTTTTGTATATAATTATTGTTTATTATATTTTTTAGGTTTTTAAATTTATTGTTATATTTTGGTGATTACCATTGTAGCTGTGACAATTTGTTCTGGGTGGCCGCTCGAGCGGTAATTTGGTGATTTGAACGTAAATGCGAAACTCCCAGTATCTTGCATGTTTGTAGGCGAGACCACTTGAGCGATGAAGGGGTCACTCAAGCGTAGAATCTAGACTTCTAGTATTTTCACTGTAGCTCTGCAAAACTTCTGGAGCTTTGCGTTTACCACTCGAGCGATGGAAAGTTCGCTCGAGCAGTCTGCTCGAGACAACATACTTAAAAGTCAATAAAACACTTTTTGTGATGATTGGTACGTAAGTTGTCTTGTTCTCTTGAGTTATGTTGGATTTACTTTCGTTAAAATGTCAGGTTTTAAAGTGTGGTTCTGTCAACGGTTGGGCTCGTTACTTTTGAAAACTTCTCCTCAAAATTTTCATTCTTGTTTGTTTCAATTCCGAGTTTTCTCTTGTTTCGAAGGGTGCGAAGTGGGGTCCGAAGTATCGAGAGTTGAATTGAAGATCTTCCGGGCTGGAGGGCCAGGACCGCACGTGCAAGGCCTTGGGCCGCACGTGCGGGAGAGGGGCCGTACGTACGGGAAATAGGAGAAGGCTGTGTGCAACAGTGCATTATATGCAGGTGTGGGAGAGGAGGTGCAGGAGAGACCGCACGTGCGAGGGTGAGAGTCGCACGTACGGGAGACGGCACCGCACGTGCGGCCAGACGCATGATCAATCTCATTTTTTTGTGCATTTCAGCTATATATTGCACATGTTGCCTCCTTTTCACACATTTCTGATTATATCTCTCTCTCTACAATATTTCTCTCTTTTTCTCTCATCTCTCTCTACCCAAACCCTCAAAACTTTGCATTTTCTTTTGATCTCAAGAATCCATTGGGATTTTGATACTAGTTCCTTATACCAAAATGACGAGCATACCGAGAGCTTCGTTTTGACCAATGGAGATTGAATTTCGGCAAAGTTGATTTTTGGGCTTTTCTCCTCTTCTCTCTTTGAGGTAGGGATTTCCTTGATCTTTTTCAATACCTCGTCTATAGACAGACATGTGGTAAGTTTTTATTTCATAAAAACCATGTTGTTATGGATTTATCAAAAAAATCATGATAGAGGATCTAAGATTTGGTAGTTGAGATTGAAATTTTGTGAAATTGGTTGTTGTTTGGGTTAAATTGGGGAGTGGCTAACATGTTTATGTTGAAAAAGAGGTGAAGCCCTAAATTTTCTTTTTATATAATGCCTAATAGATAAAAAGGGTTGAAATTGTGAAATAATCATGTTATGAATTAAGGAATTTGATTAATGATTTGGTAATTGATTTGAGATCAAATTGGGTCTTATGATTTTAGCATTAACTTTGTGTTGGGTTCATTATAGTTAAATATAACGAATTGATAGTTTGTTAATTGTTAAAAAGGGGATTTAACCATGAGATTAGAATTATTGGGTTACACTTTCGTTAAGTAGAAATTGAGTGAATTATGACTTTGTTATCCATGATTGGATTTTTTATGTTTAAATGAAGGAAATTGAGTTTTGTTGAAGGTATAGTTGGTGTATTGTAAATTGGGAATTGTGGAAATTAACCGTGGAAAGGTGGGGGTAATTATAACTCTTTTGCAAATTAAGTAAGAACCATGGTGAAAGTTGAAAACCTTGGAACATTATTATGTTGTTGGACTTAATGCGTCATGAAAATTGGATGATTGTATTACGTGTAGTGAATACATTTTGTTTAGAGGTTTTGTCTTTGGTCATCAGTGGAGGATGACATTGTGATGTTGAAATGATTATGTGAATGTAGTGCACTCGAGTTGATTATACTTGTTGTATGAAGTTGTAGACTGCCCGGAGAACTCCTGAGAAAATCTCGTTTGCTCTCTAGCTACTACAGTTCGGACTCAATGTCACGGTTCTGAATCTAATCTCGCAAAGTGCGATGCAAGATCGATAAATCACCAAAGAGTCCAAATCCGACAAATCGTTTTGGAAAACTGATTTTTAAAAAAGAAGTGTCAAACATGGACTGCTTTGCTAGATACAGAGTCGCCACCTAAATATTTTATTTTGGGGGAATTTAGGAAACCCTGACTCGTGCCTAAGGCCACGTGTCCGTCATCACCAAAGTTGTCTCGGCTCGGGAACTTGGGTATGAGAGGGGAAGGTCATGCAATGAGCACCCCCGCTCGCCCGATCAAAGATCGGCCTGTACTAAGCATGATATCTTGTTTTTGAAAACACATGCGTTCTTATTCCGGTTAATTAACTAGAATTACTATGTGATGCGCACAACACACAAGTATAGACTAGATCACCTAATTTGGAACAAAGCATCGCATATCCGTTTGTTTGGAAATAGTTTGAAGTTTGCTACTTGCAAATAGGCTAAAACACGGATTTCAATGAATCATTCCAATTCAAGTAATCCAACCTTCACCCATAGGCATTCAGGCAATTATATCACATAAGCAATTAGCCTCATGGCAAGCATGTTGTCATGTTAACACTCACACGCGTGCAAGATGCTAAAGCGTAAACACTCGCAATGTACTCCGAGCCAAAATAAAGAACTAGTTAGTGATCAATATATGATCCTAGTTTATGTTAAGATGGCTAATGCAACACATGCAAAATGCAACTAGAAACAGGCTCGGCTATTCTAAGATGGCATATGAGATGCGACAACTCGATACATGTATTCAAGTAGGAATTGAAATACAATGCAGTTAGTATGATACGCCGAGCCTGGTGTATGCAATACAGATGAATGGAAGCAAACATGCGAGCATAAGGATGCTAAATGAAATATGCCCTAAAACTAACCATCGTAAGCGGCTAAGTAAAAAGGAGAAAGAAGTGGGGTTGGAAGACATGCATTACACACACGCACACTTATTACAACAATTGCGCCCTCTCGACGGAGGGACCAAAAGAATAATACAAATCAACTAATTGACTAACTTACAAGCTAATTAATTATTACACAACTCTTAACTAATTAAACAAATTAATTAAGCTATGAAAACCGTAAAGCAGCCTCGGGAAAAGGAACAAATGCATGCTTGGTCGGCTTCGCTCGGAAATCCATTGCCATGCCTCATGTTGCCTCTGTTTGCACTGTTTTTCACCTCTAAAAACTGCACAATTCTTTGTGATGATTCTGAATCACCTCAAGGACACTCTGAGAGGCCATCGGCCAAGGGAAACTGGTCATCGACCAAAAATAAATCTCTCGGCCAAACATTTGTAGCCGACTGGCACTGAAGATAGCCGATCGGCCATCTCTTCCTGTAAAATGCTCCTTTTGTTGCAACAGAGGACAAACAGAGCATGGCAATGCATTTGCAAGAAGATGTTTGCAACCACACCCCTTATCATGTTTACGACTCAAAGGAGTGTAGTTCTCGCCCCTCGGGCCATCAATCACGCATTTCAATGCATGATGGCCAAAGAAGCCAAGTGTGCAATTCAATATCAAATGAAATGCACAAAAACACATAAGGGGGCTTGTGATACCCCTGTTCTGTATTGTGCTAAACTGGTCCTTAATTTATTTATAGTTATGTGTTTAGCATGATTTTGTGTGCCATTATGTGATGTTGAATTCGTATCTGTTCGCCGTAGGAATATCTGTTTGAATAGTCCCCTTCGGGAATTAATTTGAGGGCCTTATCGGCCACAGAACTCGAAATTGATTACGCCATTGTGATCGACGTAATTTTTAGAGCCTACGGTGAAATTTAATTGAAAATTTATTTTGGTCAATTTAAACTGATTAAATTGATATTTAGAGCCCAATTACTTTATTATTATATTGATTTAGTGGGGCTTGTTGTGCATTAACACTCACTTCCCTTTAACTCTATTAAACTCAAAATCTGAGTTATACCATTGAGAGAGAGAGAGAGATCCGGCCCTAGTGAGAGAAAGGGGAAGGAGTTGTGCAAATTTTAACTTAAAGCTTGGGAACCTTGAAGATTATTCAAGATTTGATCATAGATTGTGAGAATCAAGCTCCTTGGTGAGTAATTCATGAGTTTAATGGGCAATTTTGTGTATTCAAAGTTGATTTATGGTCAAGAGTGAGAATTGAAAAGAATTTGAATTGTATGTGTTGGATTGAAGGTCAATGTTTGCATGCATGTATGTAATTGCTTTGAATTTTCATATTTGAGCACCAAATGCATGATCTATGTGAGTTTTTAGTTGAAGATCATGTTTTTGACCATCTCTTCATCACATAAGTTGAGATTGAGAAGAATACACCACATGCATGTGCAGATTATAAGGGTACAAGAGTTGAATGCATGAAATGGTTGTGTTAGTAATGAGTTTGGTGCAATTTGAGCCATGCATGTATTTATTTTGAGAAATTGAGCTTTCTAATGATGTAAATTGGTATTAGTATCATGTTAGTATGTGTTTCTATGATATTTGGGCCGAAATCATGCATCTTGAACCTTCGAATTTCGAGTTGAAGCTCAAGAACACATTCTGGAAATCCCAGAATTTTGACTCCCGCTCGAGCGGGGGAAGTTCCGCTCGAGCGGAGAAATCGAGCTCCCAGCATTTTCTGCAGACATGGTTCCCGCTCGAGCGGGGAAGTTGACGCTCGAGCGGGGAGCTATGTAGACAGACAGTCCGCTCGAGCGGCCGAGTTCACGCTCGAGCTGGAATTGAGGGCAACCAGTACTTTTGCAGACCTAAGGGTCCACTCGAGCGGGGAAGTCCATGCTCAAGCGGGGATCCTATTTGCTGAAATCCTGTTTTTGCATTTTGTGTTCTGTTTTCCGTTCTCTTTCACTTGCAAGCACTCTTAGGCATATGTTAAGCATTGTAAATGAGTTAATGAGATAATAAGAAAGCCTAAAGAGGAATACGTGAATTAAAGAACGGATTGAACGGTTAATGACCCTTTTGTGTTCATGGAATGTGTAGGGTCAGGCTCCAGGGCAAATCCACAAGCCGATCACTGTGAGTAATATCGATATTTGAATGCTTGTAAATGTCCAATTGTTTACTCCCTTTTAAAGCTTTATGAATTGCTAATTGGGATTGTGGACATGAGTCTGATATGAATGCATAAATGGACCCAAGGTCATTTTGATAAGCATAAATGGACCCGAGGTCGTTTTGATAAGCATAATTGGACCCAAGGTCGTTTTGATAAGCATAATTGGACCCAAGGTCGTTTTGATAAGCATAAATGGACCCGAGGTCGTTTTGATAAGCATAATTGGACCCGAGGTCGTTTTGATAAGCATAATTGGACCCAAGGTCGTTTTGATAAGCATAAATGGACCCGAGGTCGTTTTGATTAACGTGAAAGGACCAAAGGTCGTTTTGATAAACATGAATGGACCAAAGGTCGTTTTGATACGAATGTATGGGCCAAAGGCCGTTCTGACACGAATGAGTGGGCCAAAGGCCGTTTTGAAAGGAATGAGTGGGCCAAAGGCCGTTTTGAAATACATGATTGGGCCAAGGGCCGTTTTGACATTATCGAATGGGCCGAAGGCCGTTTCGTCATGAATCTGAATGGGCCAAAGGCCAGTATGTACGGAACTATGGTTACTTGATTTAAATTACCCTTATATGCGTTAACTACAGATATGTGAATTGGGCCCAAGGCCGTTTGGAAGATGTTGTTCTACGTTTTGTTGCCTAAATTCTATAATTGATATTATTCACTAGGCTATCGCTCACGCTCATTCATGTCTTTGTAGGTGAGCCAAGAGAAGTCCAGACCCAGCCTCAGTGAAGCCTGTGTAGAACAACCCAACTTTTGGAGAGTCAGCCCTCGTGTCTCACGCATGAGACCCGTCTTTGCCTTTTTGTTATCTTTTTTTTTGTGTTGTCATGATGGCGAAGACTTTGCGTAATTCCGTATATAGTTGATGGGCTGACTTGGACTTAGATGATCCTGTTTATACGGAACTCATGCTACTATTTTACTGTTGTGAGTTATTACTGTCTATGTATATGATTGTTTAATGTGCCATGTAAGCACTGCTCTATGGACAAAGTTTTGATTTGCTTTCGTTTGGCCCCCATTAACTCTGTTAAATTACGTTTGGATCCGTTTGAGGCCGTAGGTAATCTCATGATTACTGGCCGGTTACGTCCTTAACCCACGGGGGCGGGTTAGGGTCGTGACAGGGCCTCAACCTCTATCATGCTTGATTAAGAGGCAAGGCAATGCACACACAATGCAATGCGACCTAAGCATGCAACAATATGCAATGGAACTAATATGCAATAGGCATACAACCTAAACATATAGAGATGCATGGCATGCAACAACATGCAAAATGAAATAAGCATGCAACAACATGCAAAAGCATACCAAGCATGCGAAATGCAACCTAAGCATGCAAACATGCAAGGCATGTAACAATATGCAAGGATGGGCAAGCATGCAACAACATATAGTATGACAAGCATGTAACAACACACAAGCCGCATGAGCCATGGACTTATACTGAAAATGGATAAGCCTCAGCCATGCCAAAAATAGTGGCCAAAAGGATGAATTGGAGGTATGAAACGCAATTGAAAGTATGCACATGTAAATGGTCCAACACCTAGGCATAGGAGGGCAACTTTCAAGAACACTTAAAAGGGGACAAATATGGACATGTGACAAACATGCTAAGTTCTGAAATCATGCATGGAAAGGCGCCAAACCAACCAAACAAAGCGAGCAAAGCATACGAGAAAGCCCAAAGCTTAAGGCTAGCCAAAGGACTCAAACCATGGCCATGCAAGGCAAGCCCCAAAGGGCCAAGGGCACTCAAAACAGTCCCAAGGCAGGTCAAGACAAGACCAAAAACATGCTCGAAACTAGCCAACACAAGCTGGAATACAACTCCAAAAGGCATGAGGCATGCAAGGCTACAAAGGGGTGTTACATTACACCTATCAAAACCAAACATGGTATGAATTATCCAATGAAAAACAGAGTTATGGCATATCAAAATAAGCCCAAAAACCCACTTAGATGGCATCCCAAAGACCTAAGCATGGGGGCATACACAATGGTCCATTCATGAGGCATAAGACATCAACTCTTCAAAGCATTAAAGGAGTGATAAGTGCAAGTATATGAGCATGAAACATGGACTGAAATATCATAACAAATGATGCCAAATCATTGAAATGAGCCAAGTAATGCATGCTAGTGACTTGGACACTTGAAGCTAACAAGCTAGAATGCCTTAGGGCTATACAAAGCATGTCATGCATGGCCAAAACAACCAAAATCAGAGCTTAAGCATGCTACACATGGATAAAAACTTCTTAAAGTTAAGCCAAAACATGCAAGAATGATGGTCTAAACACAAGATGCATGTTAAGGCAAATGAGAGGATTGCAAGACAAGTACATGAAGCATGTAAGAGCCAACTAAACCCACCCAAAAAAGAGTCATGGCATGCTAAAACAACACCAAAAACCCACTAAAATGGAGTCAACATAAGCTAGAAAGACATGTTCAAACATGAAGCATATAAGACTAGTTTGTGTGACTTACACTACAAGTGTATTAGGCATGCATGGAGTGACAAAACCAAGCAAAAACAGTGTTGTATCATGGCAAAACAAAGCCTAATACATACTGAAATGAAGCTAAAACAAGCTAAGAAAACATGCTACCAATATAAGCCATTTATGCAAGCATACAAGACAACAAGGAGAGGGGATGACCCTCTCCTATTTAAAACCTCAAAACTACCTTTCCACCACTAAAAATCCTCTGGATTTCAGTGGTAGAAAGGTCATGCAAAGCCAAGAACAAGGGCCAAAAGGGATGGCTCCAAACAAGGCCTAACAAGGCCTAAGAGGGGGTAAACAAAACCCAAACCAAAAAGTGATCTTAAACAAAGATCTAAAGTACCAAAAATTAGAACTTTTATCAGTTAAGAGTTAAGCTTAAAACAATAAGCAAGTAAGTCTAAAAGCTCAAGCAAGAACGGGGGTTTAAAAGCAAAAAGCTCACCCTTGAAGACCACCTTCAAGAGCACAACTCCAGCAGCCTCCTCTGACTAAAACCAGCCCAAGAACACTAAAATCAACCTCAAGGGACCTCAGCTCCAAGCGGATGGTGTTCTAGTGTGTGTTTGTGTACAATAGTAAGACAAAACAACACTTTAGAGCACAAAACAAGGTCAAACAAGGAAATATAGATACAAAAGTATATGTATCACTCAACCCTAAATTTTCTGAACCTCTGAGAAGGGAGGAAGGGCTCCCTTCTTATAGAAGTTCAATTCCTAAGCTTGTTGAGCAAGCTAAGCAATTGAATCAAATCCCTCCATACACGTATGGCGGGTGTGAATTGTGCATGCCAGCTATGACAGTTGGCATAAAATATCTGCATAAAGCAGATGAATAGGGCTTGGCCAGAAAATATGGCCGATCGACCAACATAAGTGCCGATCGACCAAAAAAAGTGCCAATCGGCCAACACTTTTGGCCGATGGCAAGAAAACAAGGCCGATGGGTTGAGGGGATGGCCAACAAGCCATCCTCTTCCCTCAAAAGCAAAAACACAAGTGCTTGGTCCACAACCAAGCACAAAACAGTCAAGTTGAGAGATCTTGAGGCAAGGCGCGTGACCGAGACCTCCGGGAACTCAAAACGAACACGAACATGGATGATCATCAAGTGTTCAAACAATGACGTCCAAGTCTTGAGGACGGTCAAAAATGGGGTGTCTACAGAAGTGATGGTTGGAAAATGTGAATTGCGCTGAGAATGAGAGGTACCATTACCTTCCAACTAGCGCTTGGAGAATTAGTTGCGCTGAGAATGAGAGGTACCATTACCTAACAGCTAGCGCTTGGAGAATTGCCAGAGGTACCATTACCTTCCACCTGGTGTCTAGTAAATTGGCATTTCATTGCGGGTTGTGATGGTTATGTTTCTAGAAGGCTGAGTTGCCTCATTTGTTGAGTAAATAGTCGTTGGTTGCTTGTTGTTTCCTTTTGAACTAAAGGTATACATGTATAGATACGAATGTGTTGGAAACAGACGTAAGTACTATATTGAAATTTTAAGAAATATGAAGGATATCGGATACTTGTGAACATGTTTTGAAAAGTCAAATCAGGTGTAAGTCTAGAAAGTGGGAGAAAGCGTCAAAAGGTTTTGGTGAAATTCTTTCTTTTAGAAATTTGTTATTGTCATATAAATTTTGGTGAAAAGGTAATAAGAGGAAAAAAAAAGGTGAATTGCTTACGTTATGGAATGAAACAAATGATTTTGAGAAAATTACTTATATGCGTATATTTTTGTATAAACCATCACATTATTTATATAGTATGAGACTAAGCATTCATGATCATTGCTATCTATAAGTTGTTATTGTTTAGGATCATGTTGAGATCCGTACTGGACATTATATTCATCCCACATTGCTAATTTTTTTTCAGGTGAACATCGAGAAGTGTTTCAAGGTCATGGATCTTCTTTACTTGTTGGCCACGGGGCCTTTTATTTGTGGACGGAATGCCATTGATGTAAAAGGGTACCATCTTTCTACTTTTTAAGATGTAAGCCTTCAGGCAATTTATTTAGATATACTCCTGTTGCATTCATTTTATATTTCAATGAGAGAATTTGATTTATTCCTCCTCGTAATGTAAGGATGCTCCGCATGTTATCTTTGAAATTGATTTAATTTAATGAATTTGGTAATGGATTTCGAGTAATAAAAAGTGGGGTGTGACACGTTTCTCTCTCACTTTTTCTAACCCTTCTCTGTCTCTATCACCCATTTCCGAACCCTAACCCTAAAAACACTTCGGCTCTGTTTGGTTGTGATTTCAAATCACGATTCCACACCTTAATTCAAGTATGGTGTTTGGTTAGAGTTCTCAAATGATGTTTCCAAAACTCTGCAGAAAACACCCTGTCTAAGGCGCGGTTTTCTGTTTTGACAGATGTGTTTTTCAAAATTTTTTTTCAAAATTTGGCCTAACGGGACGTCCGGCCGGTTGACCGGAATAGTGATTTTTTTTTTTTTTTTTTTTTTTTTTGCAATTGATATATAATCGAAAAAAATATTTTCTGAAATTTTTAAAATTTTTTATGTGCTTTAAAATAATTTTGAGTTGTATGAGTTGTAAATTTTTGTATCAAATTTCAAATGTCACATCAACAATTCCCCACTCAAATCAAAACTCTTTTCAAAACTATTTTCAAAACTCTTTACCAAACAAATTTTCTACACTCAAATCATAATTCCACAACACACAAACTCAAAATACAACTCATACTCTCAAATCACATTTACAAAACTCTACCAAACGCTACCTTCATTTCCTTAAGTTTACTAAAGATTCACCTTAAATCCTTCAAGAAAAGTGAAGAGCGAGTTTGATTCAAAATTCTCACCAATCAAACTCTCACCGATTGGATCGTGTTTTTGTCAAATTTCTTGTTGGGTCTCCAACTCTTAGCTACCATTTTGGAGGTAGGAATACTTTTAACTTGTTATATTCTTGAGTTGAGGTATATATGTGGTAATTTCTTAGGAATAATAATGTATGAGATAGTTTTGTTAAATAAAAATGGGTTTGTTAGACTAATGGGAGCTTGTGCCTAATGATTTTGAGAAATATTGTAAATGTTTTCTTGTGGATTTTGATGTTGATGATAAACTGCAAATTTTTATGAAACCCTAGTTTTCAAATTGAATTGATAAAGGGCATTTCTTTTAATTGACTCTTGAATAGTGAAATCAAACGCATTGAGTTTACTTTGGCATTGAGATGTGGACTTTTAATAACTTGTGGAAATAAATCCTTGAGATTGTGAAATTGAAGAACTAATTATGTGATAAATATTATTATTATGTGGTTGTGAGTTGAACAAACCATAGGGAAAATGTATTTGGGAAAAACTCATGCATTATTTGTAATGAAATGTCTCTTGTGATTCTATGATTTCATTAATAAATGGGAAGCTTTAGAAAGGGGGTAAATAGTGTATGAGTTTGGGTAGTTGAGTTAGGTTTTGGAAATTGAGTTATGTTTTGTATTTGGCACCCGCGCAGGGAGTCAAGGTGCCCAATTGCACTGTCTTGTACATATCGCCGGAGAAATGTGGGAAATGTTTTTGGGTGTCCACGAGCCTGCCATCTTTAGAGTCGGTGAATATGGAAAGAACTTGATTTTTAGGTGTCCACAAGGCCGCTGTTTCAAGAGTCGGCGAAAGTAGAGAGAGAAAGGTTTTGGGTGCCTGTCGCCCCGTGATTTTTAGAGTTAGCAAATGTGGAAATATTTTCTATATATAAATCTATATATGTATATATGGTTTTGTGGCTCTTGCTTGGGACGTCATAGCGTATTTACACCCCATGTTTTGGTTGAGACTTGTTATTACCCTTGCATGTTTTGGCATTTTGACTTAAAAAGGAAATGGACTTGGAATTTTTGTACTTTTCTGTCAACACTTGCATATCATGATCATATGTATTTCGATTAATTATATGACTTGTTAAATGTATTTCCAACTAGGCACTAGCTCACCCCAAAAACTAACCACCTTTCAAGAAATAATGTTGATGCGCCACCTCAATGATTGGCTTGGGGAAAGATTTTGGATGGGGCACGAAGGCTCTCTGTTAATGTTATATGTTGAAGCCTCGAGCTATTTTGTGTATGGGAATTTAGAATTTTGTTTGTGTATTCAAGGACATCCTTGAGAAAATGTTTGCCTTTTGGGCTCATTTGTTTTATGCTACCTCCTGCTGTTGAACTATTCTATTTTGTTTATGAATGTAAACAAACAATGATGTAATCACTAGAATAGTTCAACAGGGAAGAGGTAGTCTTGGAATTTATTTATTTTATGGATTCACTTCTCTCTCATATATTTCTATATTTGGTAAAACCTAAATGAACATAATTTATGAAGGTAAAGTCGCAGGGTGTTACAATTTGGTATCAGAGCTAATCGGGTTTGAATACCTAGAGCTCATGGGATGTGGCTTATGCCACAATGGGTTATCATGGTGGGATGGGACATTAGTACTTTATATGTTTATGTGCTTATGTGACTATGTGGGTATGGAGTCAAGTTTCTAAGATACGATTTGCATCTATCACACTTATCGACATCCCTTTGGAAAGGCACTTGATAATTGCTTTTTTTTTTTTTTTTTTTGTTCCTTCCACTTGGAAGTCCTTGACTGTCATGGAATGGGTCGGTATCTTAGGAGAATGATTCATATGTGCTTTATGTGTTTATGTGGTTGTTTTATGTTTAATGAATATATGGATAGGGTTGTGACTATTCGAGTGTGACGCGTGGGTTGGCGTAGGTGCATGAATTGTAAGTTAATTTCGTTCTTTTTTACTCTTATATAGGATGTCTGGATGTGGTAGAGGCTATGGTAGACCTCGCGGGGTGGTAGGGGTATTCCGGCCCAACAAGATATTCCTTTCCAAGAAGAAAGGGTTGGAGAAAACAATGTGGACACTCCTCCGGCCCAAGATACAATGGGGGCACTAGCTCGAGAAATAGCCGGGGCTCTTCAAGAGTCCATGGACATACTCCGAGTCGAGCAAGTGCCAAGGACAATAGAGGGAGAAACTCAAACCTCCTTATTGAACAAGGAATTCTTTTACTCCAACCCTGCCAAGTTTAGTGGTGAGCCTGATCCAATGAAAGTTGATGAATAGTTAGAGCAAATCATTAAGTCCTTGATCTTGGATATCTATGAGGGAGAGCTCTAAGTAGTGTTTGAAGCTTACCAACTAAAAGCGGAGGCCAATCAGTAGTGGAAATCTATTAAGCTTAGGTTTGAGCACACTTGGAAGGCATTCACCTATGCCTTCTAGGAGAGTTCTTGCCTCCTACGACTAGAGAGAGGTTGAGGAAACAGTTCGAGGAGCTTAGACAACTAGATACACCTGTGGCAAAATTTGAGGCCACTTTCACTAGTTTGGCACGCTTTGCACCCGAGCTTGTGGCGACTGAGGAGCACCAATGCTTGGAGTTTGAGAAGAGATTAAGGCCTAAGATCTTGATAAAGGTGATGGGCAATATGTTCAAAGAGTATGATAGGTTAGTTGAGGTCGCGGCTCATGTAGAGATCATGCTAGAAGTTGAGAAATCTAGGCTGAAACATAAGAGGTCGATATATGCAGAATCTCAGGGTGACTCGGGATCCTCTGAAGAAGTCTAGGGGTTCTTCTTCTTCTTCCTTCCAGTCCTTGCCCCAATATACCAAGTCTTCAGGGTTTGTTTTTATGAAGAGTTCGGGGAATAGGGGTCGTAGTCATATTACTTGTTTCAAGTGTGGCCAACAGGGTCACAAGGCATCGGAATGTAAACAGGATCTTAACCATCAACAATCAATACGTTCTCAGAGGCAATCCTATGGGAAGGGCTAGCCACCCGCATGTTATCATTGTGGACAGTCGAGGCATATAAAGAGGTCATGCCTATAGTGAGCCGGGACGAGAGTACTTCAGGGTCTCGACAGTCTAGAGGTTATCAAGCAGGCTAGGGTCAGAGACAGAATTATCAGCCGGTTCAATTGGGGCAGGCATCTAGGGTAATGCAAAGGGCCATATCTACGCAGTCAATGCAATTGGCCTACATTCTGAGGGGTGATCGAAGTGAGCAGAGGCCACAAGGGCAAGTTTATGATGTCACTGCTTCTGAGTAATCTTCAGGAACAAAAAAGTTAGCTAGGACATACAAAGAAAGAAATTTAGGTTTTCAATCTTTTAAGTTGGTTTTTGAGATTTTGAATGTCCTTACACCTTTCTTTCCACATGTTTCATTGATTTCCTATGATTCTATAACTTGGTTTTGAGTTTTGAAAACAAAGTTGAAAAATCATGAAAGTTTCCTTTTAAGCTTAAATAATGATTTGTACCTTGAAAACAAATAGAAATTTGATGCATTTGATTTAAGGAACAATCTTATTGCCATGTGTAGCATCCTTTATGCATATTTGGGAGTTGAAAAACTTGGTAGAAACAGCTATAGTAGCCTTGGAACAACCTGCAGAACAAAGCAGATTTTGAACAGCAATTCTCTGTTCATAACCGCTCGAGGGATAAGAAGACTGCTCAAGCGGACATGGCGACCATCCAGAAGTTTGAGTTTTTGCAAGCTTGAAAATCTGTTTAAGTCGGTTCCCCGCTTGAGCACACTTTTGTAGCTCTTACTATTTTGTTTTACAGGCCTGCAAATTCTAGAAGGACTTATTCACCGCTCAAGCAGTGAAGTAACCGCTCGAGCAGACTGACTTGTTTTAACACATTTTCACATCCTATTCCACTTGTTTTCCCAAATTTCTTGGGACACTTTTCGGCATGTTTGGGCACCTAAACACAAGTAGGACATAATTAGAAACCCACTTGAAGCATGTTTGAATAGAACAGAAGATTAAAGATTAATTGCATGACAATTGATATAACAAATTTAAAGATTGTTCAATGCTTAGGTGTTTTGTTCTTGTTTTCTATAGATTACGCTTAAGGACGATTAAACCCTTGTTTGCAAGGCCAATTGTGAGTAGTAGTGTAATAAAGTTATGTATATATGATTCAAAATGCAAACATATGGTACGTTTATGAAAATTATGATATTGTTTTGCTATGAATGAACATCCTATGTTTTTGTATCATGTATTAAGATGATTTCTTGAAATTTGCCTGTTATTGGGAATCAAGCCAATAATCTTCTGCTAATTGAGCTCTCCAGCCACATGTTGTGGATTGTATTCCATTTCGAAATACTTTGAAAATGTCATCGCTATGTATATGCTTGCAAGTTTGGTTTTATTATCTTATGCAAATTATATTATGTTCAAAATGATATTGTGCTTGGTTTTAAATAAAGTTCATTGGCGTTCATTTATTAACTACTTTACTATGCTCCTATTTACTGGGCTTAGCTCAACCCTCCCCTATATGTATGTAGGTGATGGCGAGGATCCAGTTCTGGATGAGAGATCAAGCTAGAAGTCTTTTCTTTTATTTTTCTACTTTTTGGAGTCGGAGCTTTCAGACGAAGACCTTGTCTTCAAGTTTTGGCTTTTGTTGACTGTATATTTGTAGATATTATACTTTCTTTTTAGATGTTGAACTTTTAAATGTCAAACATAAATAAATAAAGTTGTTTGCTTGTATCATATAATCTATGCACAGGCTCTAGATGGACTCTTAATAATTAATCAACAATGATGTAATTTTGCATAAGCCCCAAAGTTTTTGACTAACCTTGTTTTGTCTTGTTAGTCCTTTGGTAGTTTGACACTACTGGCCGGTCATGACCACTATCCTGTTTTGGGGCAGGATGGGGTTGTGACAGGATTGGTTGTCTTCTTATTATGCACTATGTGCACAGCGGGTAGGGACTATTTTTATTTTCTGGGAGATAAGACCGATGGTGGGTTGCAGCCACTATATGACCCACGAAGTCGAGGCAAACTTCGTTTTCTTCTTACAACCATTATAGATGATGGAAGTAGTATGAGTCAGGGGGTGTTTCCTAAAGTGGTTTATGAGTATTCAGATTTTTTTTTCTCTTGAGGATCTCACCGAATTGCCATCTCACCGCGAGGTTGAGTTTTCTATAGATTTAGTACCTGGCACGACACCCATCTCCATGTCTCCTTAGAAATTTACACCAACAGAGTTGCTTGTTTTGAAGGAGCAATTGCAAGAATTGTTAGACAAGGGTTTCATACGCCCTAGTACCTCACCATAGGGAGCATTGACTCTTTTTGCCAAGAAGAAGGATGGTTCGTTGCGATTATGCATCAATTATCATAAGCTGAATAGGGTCAGAGTTAAAAATAAGTATCTGTTGCCTAGGATAGATGATATTTTTGACCAACTTAAGGGTTCCCAATGTTTCCCTCAAATAGATCTAAAATCAGGTTATCATCGGTTGCGTGTGAATAAAGGAAGTTATTTCAAAGATGGCCTTTCATACTCGGTATGGCCACTTTGAATTTCTTGTGATGTTGTTTGGTTTAACCAATGTCCCTACCGCTTTTATGTACCTAATGAATCAAGTCTTCCGAGATTATCTCAATAATTTCATGGTGGTGTTTGTGGATGATATTCTTATCTATTCACCTTCTAAGGAGGAGCATGAAGAGCATCTTTGTATTGTCTTGCAGTTGCTTAGGGAACACTGGTGTAGACACCGCATTTTTTACCACCCTGACAACTTGAACACCATCGCTTGCACGCCTGATGATGAATGTGTATATGCTTGTCAAGTGCTCGAAGTCCTCAGCAGAATGCTACAGCTTTGAGCTTTCAAACCCTATACACCTCTTGCCTTGTTTTGGACCAAAACCCTAGTTTTTCAAGCCTAATAACCTTGGAACCTGCAGGCCCCTTTCTTTGGGCAGTCGGCCACTTTTATTGGCTGCCAGCCACATGTGTTGCCTGTCGGCCACAAGTGTATTTTGGCAGATATTTTGGCCAGTTATGCCAACTGTTTTCACTGATGCTTGTATCTATCTACACGTGTATGTATGGATATTTCTGAAGGAGTTTCATTTTTTTCTATATATAAGATACCTCCCCTTCCATTTTTAAAGGTTGAACATTTTGGAGCAAAATTATCTCTCTCTCTCTCTTGCAAATTTCTAAACTTTTGCCTATACACTCTAAACCAAACCTTGTGGTATTGGAGTTGAGGCACTGTTGAGCTTACTTTGAGCTCTTGAGGGAGTGTAAGTGTTGATTTGTTGCTTGGAAAGTGTTCTCCTTTTCAAGAGGTATAAGTCTTGGTTTATTGTTTTGCTTTAATTTCTATTTTGGCTATTGTTTTTGGGCTATTTATACTCTAAAATTTTGGGCTGAAACTTGTGGTTTAAGGCCAATAAGCGTAGAGGGGTGGCTCATCATTCCTTCCACCTAGCTTCCAAGGCCTTTACCCTTGTGTTTCCCACCTTGTTGTCAACTTTTTTTGAGCTTTTTTTATACTAAATCTTAGAGCTTTTTCAGTGGCTAAAACCATGTTTTGAAATCCCAAAAATAGAGGGGGTAGCCTCCCATCCTTGTGCTTGCTTACTTGCTTAACATGCTCCATGTTTTAACTTATTATTTTAGCTATTGTTAGCTTACTTCCAGCACTTTTTTGAACTGTTTTAGCACTATTTTAGGACTATTTTTAGTTGTTATTTGAGTTTTGTATAGCATGCTTGTAGTGTAATGGTCCTCATAGGCTTGGTGGTTTCGGCCTTAGCCACCAACCTATTTGAGTTGATAGTGTTTATTTCAAGCTTTCCATACTTGTGATCACCTCTAATCACCTCTGCAACCTCCCTCCTTTCTTGGCTTTTGCATTGCTTTGAAAGTTGTTTCAAGCTACTTGTTTGTTAAAGCATCAGATTGAGGTCTTGTGCTTAATGGTTTAATCCCTATGGGGGTTCATTACCAGCGGCATGACACTTCTCTCATGCCTAAAACAACTCCTGGTGTGGTACTCCTTTCCATTAGAGGACTTAAAACTCACTCTTAGACTTAATAGACTAAAAAATGGTTTGAACCCAAGTTGAGTCTTGAGTCATTTTATTCTTGTTAGTGATGTAAACGGTTCAAGAGTCAATGTCAACCACTTCCCTTGATCAATCCATGATAGGGAGGAGGTTTGAGAGTCTTTATTTGTTGCATTTATTGAACTTGTACACTTTGGTTCATAGGCCATCACGCAATGAAATTGCATCGATTGATGGTTTGTGAATTAAATTTACTACCCTTTTGAGCTGTTTGATGATAAAAAGGGGTAAGTTTTGCAAATAACCCTTGAGAATACCTTGGTTGTGCTCTGTTTGCTCTCTGTTACAACAGGAGGAACTAGGATTTTGTGGCCGACAGGCCACCACTTCTGGCATGCCGGCCACTTTTGTCAAATTGAGCAGTGCCCTTTTGAAACAGAACAAGGTTGGTTTTGAGGTGAAAAACAATGCAAGTGTTCCAACTATGCAACAGAGGCTTTCTGGCAGCAGAATAATGGCTTTTTCAGGTGGAAAATCCGCAGGCATGCATGAGCATCCCTCGCTCCCCGGGGCTAATTAGTTAATTTAGTTACTTTATTTCATGTTATATTCATGTTGTAATTAATTAGTTAGTTAATTAGAATTTTGTAACTAATTAATTAGTGTAATTAATCAGTTAGTTCCAATTTGTAATAATTAGCTAGAATAGTTAATTAGTTGTGATGTTGTAATAACTAGCTAGCACAGTTAGTGAATTCGTTTTGTAATAGCTAGTTAATTAGCTTAGCTGGTTAGTTTATTCGGACCCTCCTGCGCGAGGGCAAACAATTGTAATAATGTGTATATCTTCCAACCCCACATCTTTCTCCCTTTTATTTACTTGCTTATGATGGGTAGTTTAGGGCATCATGTTTCATTTAGCATCTCTCATGCCTTGCATCCATTGTTTTGCATGGATTGAGCTCGGCGCATCATTCTAACTTGCATTGTTAGTTAAACACTTCTTTGAGTATGTGCTTACACCGCATGCTATCAAATTGATTCATACGCTATATTAGTAGCCGAGCTTATTAGTTGCAAATTGCATGTGTTGTATTAGTTAGGAGCATGCATGTTTTCTAACTCTTTTGTTTCTTTTGGCTCACCTTAGAGTACTAGGTGAGCATTTTTGTGCTTTAGCATATTGCATGAGTGTAGTTGTAGCCATGTCTAACATGCTTGCCATGAGGCTAATTGCTTAATTGCTATAACTGCTTGAATGCCTGTCGATGAAGGCTAATTGCTTGAATTGGAATAATTTGAGTAATGTTCATATACGATCACTTTTTCAAGTGGCACATTCACAACAATTTTCAAAACAAACATGAAATCAAATGTTCCAATTTTTGCAAATTAGTCTATACTTGTGTGCGCATCACATAGTAAGTTAGCCTAATAAACTGGAACAAGAGCATATAAGGTAAATAAGATTCACATCATGATTAGTAGAGGTCGATCTTTGATCGGGCGAGTGGGAGTGCTCAATTCATGACCTTTCCCTCTCGTACCTAAGTTCCCGAGCCAAGACAATCCTAGTGATGACGGACACGTGGCCTTTGGCACGAGTCATGGATTTCTTAAATTTCCTAAAAATATTTAGGTGGTAACTCTATATCTAGCAAAGTAGTCCAATTTTTGTATTTTGATTCAAAATCGATTTTTCAAAAGATTTGCCGGATTTGGACTCTTTGGTGTTTATCTATTTCACATTGCACTTGTGAGATCAGATTCAGAACCGCGGGAGTCCGAACTGTAGGGCTTATTCATCTTTCGAAAGAAGCACGAAAAGTCGAGCTACAACCGGTTGTATGCTGAGTATGAGAAATGTGAGTTTTGGCTTTCTGGGGTGAAGTTTTTAGGTCACGTTGTCTTCAAGGAGGGGGTTATGGTAGACTCTATGAAAATTGAGGCCGTGTAGAATTGGGAACGACCTAAGAATGCTTTTGAGATTCCCAGCTTTTTGGGTCTTGCGAGGTTTTTGTGAAATACTTTTCTACCCTAGCATCACCCTTGAGTAGGCTAACCAGAAAATGAGTAAAATTTGTTAGAAGTGAGTCTTGTGAAAAATCTTTCTTAGAATCAAAAGCTAGATTGACCTCTGCGCCAATTTTAATCATTCTAGAGAGAGAGTTGGGTTACACCATATATTGCGATGCTTCTAGGGAAGGTTTGGGATGTGTTCTGATGCAAGAGGGTAAGGTTGTGGCATATGGTTCACGTCAGTTAAAGACTCATAAGAAGAACTACCCAACTCAAGACCTTGAGTTAGTCGCAGTAAAATTTTGGAGGCACTATCTCTATAGGGAAATATTTGATGTGTTCTCAAATCATAAAAGTCTTAAGTACCTGTTTTCTCAAAAAGATTTGAACTTACATCAGAGAAGATGGATGGAGTTCATGAAAGATTATGACTTTGAATTGCATTACCATCTAGAGAAAGACAATATGGTGGCCAACGCCTTGAGTAAAAAGTTTGTGAGCACCATTGCAAGTCTTGCCACGAGAGAGTAGGAGATATTGGGTGATCTAGGTGAGTTTGACTTGTATCTTGGCGAGTCTCTTAGGCAAGCAACTTTGTTTTCAATTCTTGCACAACCTACACTTGTCACACGAGTTACAGAAGCACCACAGGGCGATTCAGAAGTAGAACTAATTAGAGAGTGTAGACACCCCATTTTTGACCGTCCTCAAGACTTGGACGTCACCGTTTGAACACCCGGTGATCATCCATGTTTGTGTTCGTTTGGAGTTCCCGGAGGTCTCGGCTACGCGCCTTGCCTCAGGATCTCCGAACCCGACTGTTTAGTGTCTGGTTTTGCACCAAACACTTGTTTGTTGCCTTGGAGGGGCAGGGAATGCCTTGTGAGGTATCCCCACACATCACCGGCCGTGGCTAGAGGCCACCGGCTGGTGTTTTGTTGCCATCGGCAATGTATATTGCCGGTCGGCATTATTTGTTGCCGGTCGGCAGTTAATTTTGTCAAAATGGCAATTTTGGCTAGCCGACTATTGTTCATCTGCTTTTGCAGATATTTTAAGACAGCTGTCTTGCATTTTGTTCCCCTCTATACACGTGTATGGAGGGATGGCCTTCTTTTAGCTTCTTGAGTAAGCTTTACAAGATTGGTTTGCCTATAAGAAGAGGGCTCCTCTCTTGGCATTAGGGTTAGACATTTTAGAGAGAAAAACATTGTTAGAAGCTCTGGTTCTAGGGTTAGAGCTTATATATATTCTATCTCTATATTTCTATCTCTCTCTTGAGTGTTCTAGGTGTATTGGTTCATAGTATTGCACACAAACACCTACCATTACACCTTCCCTTGGCTATTGAGGTTCTAAGGGATTGTTTTCAGAGTTTTGGAGCTGGTTTGGGGCTCAAGAAGCTGCTGGAGCTTCATTTGTGAAAGAGGTCTTCAAGGGTAACGATCTTACCCCTTTTTCCCCCATTCTTGCATAGCTTGTTAGCCTATCTTAGAACTATTTTTGAGCTTAGTGTGTAACACAAAAAAGTTCTGTTTTTGGGCCCTCTAAATAGTTTGTTTAGAGTGTTTTGTGGTTTGGAGGTGTTTGACCCCTCTTAAGCCTTGAGGGGCTCCTTTTTGTGCTATTTTGAGTGAGCTCCGGGACTTTGGTGTTTGGGCCTCCTCACCACTGAAATCTTGAAGGATTTCAGTGGTAAGGATGGTGCCTTGAAGTCCCAAGAAGGAGAGGGCCACCCCCTCTCCTTATTGTCCTTGAAAAGGGCCATCTTTGACTCTTTAATGAGCACCTAGCTAAGCCTCATGTTGACCATGCCTTGGCTGTTATTTATGCTTATTTTGCCATGAAATAGCATTGTTGTATGTTGGTTTTGGTACACCATGCATGCTTAGCATACCTACCTTGTAATGCCATGTTTAGGCCTTAACATGCCTTAGGTTGTAAACCATTGTTCTAGCATGTTTTAGGCCTAGCTTTGTGAAGCTTTTGTGTTTATTTTGCCATGTTTGAGGTCTGCCCTTAGTCATTTTGGTCGGCCATGACATGCATTATATACCTCCTTTGCATTTTTGGTTTGTTGGCCTTAAATATGTGAGTGTATAGCATGCATTACTTGCTTTATTTCAGTGGTTTGGCACCATTTGTAGCATCATCTCAGTCCCTAAGACATGCTTGTATGCTTGCCTTGGATGTCTCTTTGTTGCTTTGAAAGGTTGTGCCTTATGCTCCATGTTTGGTCATTATGCATGCTTTTGAATTCAAGTCATTTAGATGCCATCTAAGTGGTCTTTTGGGCTTTTTTTTATGTGCTAAAACTCTGTCTTGGTCATTAAATTCATGCCATGTTTGGTCTTGATAAATGTAGTCCAATGCCTCTTTGGTGAGCCTTAGGTTTTGGACCTTAATTGCATGATATGCTTGCTTTGTTTAATTGGTTTGGCACCATTTTAGCATGATTTTCAGAGCCTAGTAAGCATGCCCCATGTCCATGATTATTCCCTTTTAAGTGTGCTTAAAAGATGCCCTTTGATGCTTAAGTGTTTAGGTCTTAACATGCGCATGTGTGCATGCGTGTTTGGTTCCATCTTCTTAAGCTTTGGCCACTGATTTAGGCTTGTTTGAGTGTGGCCTAATTTAGTTTAAGTCCGTCCCCTTGCTTGTTTGCATCCTCACCTGGCATGTTTGCTTGCATACTTGCATAAATGCATTGTATGCCCATGTTGCATGCTAGTTCACATGCCTAGGTTGTACTCCATCTAGCATGCATGCCTTGTTCCTTGATTAAGTGATGGGAATTGGGCCTTTGTTTGTTGGTTTGCATTGCATTTGAAACCAACATGCATAACTTGGTCTCATGGGCCATCACGCATTGAAATGCGCGATTGATGGTCCGAGAACCAAGGAGCATGTCCCTTTGAGTCACTAATATGATAAGGGACATGATTGGTGCATACATTGCTTGAATTGCATTGCCACGCAAAGCTCTGTCCTCTGCTGCTGTCAAACAGATTCTGCAGGAACCTTTTGCCGATCGACTTCACAGAGTGCCGACCGGCCATCCATTTGTGGCCGATAGCTTTATAAATAGCCGATGAGCATTCCCTACGGCCGGTGGCCATGCTCCTCAGCCGGTGGTGTTTTCCAATGTCCAGAGAAGCAGCTCTGAGACTTTGGCAGTCTTCAGAGAAGCAGAGCAGGGAAAACAGTGGCAATCTATGCATGGTAGTGCACTTCCGAGCAAGACCCGAGCATGCGTGCATTCGAGCCTTCTCCTCGAAGCTGCTGTTTATTGTTTCTCTTAGATTAATTAATCCGCTTAATTAATTTAGTTGGTTTGTAATAATCAATTAGCTTGCGAATTAGTTAATTTAAATTATTCTTTCGGTCCCTCCGAGCGAGGGCAAATTTGTAATAAGTGTGGGTGCGTGTGTGTGCATGTCTTCCAATCCCCACTTCTTTCTTCCCTTTTATTTACCCGCTTATGATGGTAGATTAGGGCATGTTTAAATTAGCATACCTTATGCTATGCATGCGTGCATCCATACATTTGTCTCACATGCACCGGGCTCGGTACATCATGCTAACTGCATTTGTACTTCAATTCCAAATTGAATACGTGCATCAATTGATTGCATTTCATATGTCATGTTTAGGTTAGCCGAGCCTATCCTAATTGCATCCTGTATGTGTTGCATTAGCCAATTTGACATGAACTAGAATCATGCATGTTTGCTAACTAGTTTATTGATTTGGCACGGAGTACGATGTAAGTATTTTCATGCTTTAGCATGTCGCATGTGTGTGAATGCTATCATGACAGCATGCTTACTATGTGGCTAGATGCTTATGTGATAAACTGTCTGAATGCCTGTGGGTGACGGTTGGATCGTCTGAGTTGGAAAAACTCGTTGAAATCTATATTTTAGCCTACTTGCGAGTAGCAAATTTCAAAGTGTTTTTCAAAACAAACGGATATGCAATGCTTGTTTCCAAATTAGGCAATCTAGTCTATACTTGCTTGCTGTGCGCATAACATAGTAATTCTAGGCTAATAACCGGAATAAGAGCACATAATGTTTTCAAAAACGGATATCACGGTTAGTAGAGGCCGGTCTTCGGACCGGGCGAGAGGGGGTGCTCATAGCTGACCTTCCCCAATCGTACCCAAGTTCCCGAGCTGAGGCAACTTTGGTGATGACGGACACGTGGCCTTTGGCAACGAGTCAGGGTTTCCTAAATTCCCCCATTAAAAATATTTAGGTGGCGACTCTGTATCTGGCAAAGCAGTCCATGTTTGGCATTTCTTTTCAAAAATATGTTTCTCAAAACGATTTGCCGGATTTGGACTCTTTGGTTCAGATTAAGAACCGTGACACAAATCGAGTCCGAGCTGTAGCGCGTAGCGGGGTCCCCCGCGGGCGTTGTTACAGAGAGAAAATCTCACAAGGAAAGGAGGAAAAAGGGTTCAGAGTTCATTCTGACTCAAGTATCCGGTATATGGACTGCATTTTTGTACCGGAATCTTGTAGAGATGAAGTACTCCAGGAATTTCATCACTTACGCATAAGGTGCATCTGGAAGGCACAAAAATGTATCTTGATCTTAACCGTCAATTTTGGTGGAGAGGTATGAAGCAAAATGTGGCCTTGTTTGTGTCCAAATGCTTAACTTGCCAACAAGTCAAAGCGGAGCACCAAAAGCCAGCCGGGTTAATACAACCCTTGCATATAGCCGAATGGAAATGGGAGCACATCACTATGGACTTTGTTTCAGGTCTTCCTAGAATATAGAGGGGTAATGATGCGGTTTAGGTTGTTGTGGATCGACTGACTAAGTCGGCCCATTTCCTCACTATGTATATGGGCAATTTGGTTGGTTACCTAGCTGAACTTTATGTTAGGGAGATTATACAGCTTCATGGGGGTTTCGATGAGCATTATCTTAGATAGAGATCCTCACTTTATCACACGATTGTGGCAGAGTTTACAAAATGTCATGGGCACTCAGTTGACTTTTAGTACCGCCAATCACCCTCAAACCGATGGGTAGTTCGAGCGCACTATTCAAATTTTGGAAGATATGTTGAGGGCTTGCATATTAGACTTCAAGGGTTCTTGGGAGAGGCACTTGCCTCTAGCGGAGTTTGCCTACAATAATAGTTTTCAAGCTAGCATTGGGATGGCACCTTTTGAAGCCTTGTATGGGCATCCGTGTAGGTCACCTGTGTGTTGGACCGAGGTGGGGGATTCACCAATGCTTGGGCCAAAATTGGTTCGTGAGACCACCGAGAAAGTAGCTCTCATTCAAAAGAGGTTAATTACAACCCAAAGCCGACAAAAGAGTTATGCTGACCGAAGAATGAGACCTTTTGAAGTGGGTGATCATGTGTTTTTAAAGATATCTCCTAGAAAGGATTTGATGACACTTGGGCGAAGTGGGAATTTATCACCTAGCTTCATTGGTCCCTTTGATATCATCGAACGGGTGGGAGAAGTATCCTATCGTCTTACCTTACCACCACAATTATCTGGGATACACAACGTGTTTCACATTTCTATGCTTCGCAAGTACAAACCCGACCCTTCCCACGTCTTAGATTGGATGAGTCTGGAAGTGGATGAGATCATTTCATACGAGGAAAGAACTGTGAAGATCCTAGACTCTCGAGAACAAGTTTTGAGAGGTAAGACTATTCCCTTAGTGAAGGTATTGTGGCACCATCATGGAGTGGAAGAAGCTACTTGGGAATGAGAAGCCGAGGTCTGAGAGAAGAATCCAAATCTATTTAATAATGTGTGATCTTGTTAGATGGTCGTGTTCATCACTATGTACTATGAAATCCTGCAACTTTGAGTTATTAATATTTTAGTGAAAGATATTGGTGGTGAGATTTTTAGATGAGAACCTAACTTATTTTATCTATTTGTTTTTATCTCTTTTACCTCCATTTCATTATTATCATTATTCATCTCTTTTATTTATTTATTTATTTTTTTAGTTTGCTTGGGCTCCAGGCAAAGGTTCTTTTCTTTCCCTTCAAACAACCTTTCTTTGCCTCCAAGATAATTATCTTTCTTTTCCTCCAAGTTTACTTGGAGACTACTCTATCTTTATTTCCCTCTAAGTTTACTTGGAAGCTACTCTTTATTTTACCTATAAATTTGAACTCATCCTCTCAACTTCTTTCTATGGTTATTTTTCTTGGTCTATCCATATCTCTCTCTTTTTCTTTATGATCAAATTTTAGAGTTTAGATTAAGAGTATTTAGAGTGAGAATTAGCATTTTATTTAAGAGGAGAGTTGTAGATTTTGTTAAATTTTACATACTTTTTGGATCCACAACCTTTGCAGATATATGGTGATATAGCAGATGATTAAAAGCATTGGTGTTAGAAGGATTTTGCATCAAGTGGTCATGGAATTGTTTGAGGTAATTCAAGTGGTATACAATATGCTTCCTCTAAATCTCTTTTCAAAGATTGTTTATTTTAATTACTTCTCATTTGTACTCCTCTTGATTATCCTAGTCATTTGTTAAATTCTGTGAAATCATTTTGGTTGATACGTTTGATTATTCTAATCATTTGATAAATTCTGTGAAGTTGTTCTGTGTAGTTAGTGTTGATTTTTCTGGCTAAATGATGTGAAAATGCTCCGTATAAGGATCGAGTGGACCTTGCCAATAGCTTGGACCAATAGCCCGAATAAGCGGTTGTCCTTGGGTGAGGTGGGTGAGGCCGGTCACTGGTCATGTACTAAATAGGACCGGGTATTTGATCCTGGATAAATAATCATATGTCGAGTTGACTTGTTTGGCAATTTGGTAAATCGCTTAGTATCTCAAATCGAATTGTTTCTGCCATGTCATAAGTTGTTGGATCCCTATTGATTTATTCTCTATCCGAGCATTGTTATTACTGTCATATCGTATTCTTCCCGAATTAATTTATTTTTTTTGGTGTGGAGCAAATTTAGTGGCAGTTGGAGTTGAAGCATTTAAAGGATTACTGACTTTGGAGATTTTTGGGCTCACCGTTATATGTTTTTTTTTGGAGATTGTATAAATTATAAATTATAGACATTTGTGTAATTATTTTGGAGCCAATTTGTATTTTTGAGGTTATTAATTAGTTAGAATTTTAAATTTGAGATTGATTTGATTTATTAACGGCCCGTAAGTTAGGGCGTTACATGTACATCTTGAATTATGGAAAGAAGTAATGGAAAGTGTTAATTTCTTAAAGACTTTAACTTTGTGTCATAATGTAATTTTGATTTGATTTGGTTTGCAATTGATGATATTGTGATGATTCGAGTTACTGTTAATGTAGTATTCATCTTCCTTGGGAATTGTTGGAGTTGTTTCGGCAGGAATTACAAAATTTCGGGGACGAAATTCTTTAAGGAGGGTAGGTTGTGACTGTTTGTTCTGGGTGACCACTCAAGTAGTAATTCGGTTGCTCGAGCATAGATGCGAACCTCCCAGTATATTGCTTGTTTGCAGGTAAGACTGCTCGAGTGATGAAATGGTCGCTCGAGCGTAGAATTTAGGCTCCTAATATTTTCACTATGGCTTTGCAAAACTTCTTGAGCTTTGTGTTTACCACTCAAGCGATCGAAAGTTCGCTTGAGCGGTCTGGTCAGCACAACATACTTAAAAGTCGATCAAACACTTTTCTCTCTCATTTTTTTCCAACCTTCTCTCTCTCTCTCTCTCTCTCTCTCTCTCTCTCTCTCACCCATTTCCAAACCCTAACCCTAAAAACACTTGATTTCCTTAAGTTTACTAAAGACTGACCTTAAATCCTTCAAGAAAAATGAATAGCAAGTTTAATTCAAGATTCTCATCAATTGGATCGTGTTTTTGTCAAATTTCTTATTGGGTCTTTAACTCTTAGCTACCATTTTGGAGGTAGGGGTACTTTTAACTTGTTATATTCTTGATTTGAGGTATACATGTGGTAATTTCTTAGTTATAATAATGTATGAGATAGTTTTGTTAAATAAAAATGGGCTTGTTAAACTGATAGGAGCTTCTGCCTAATGATTTTGAGAAAGATTGTAAATGTTTTCTTCTGGATTTTGATGTTGATGATGAATATTGACTTCCTATATGCAAATGAGAGGAAAGCCCCAAATTTTTATGAAACCCTAGTTTTCAAATTGAATTGATAAAGGGGATTTCCTTCAATTGACTCTTGAATAGTGAAATCGAATGCATTAAGTTTATTTTCGCATTGAGATATGGACTTTTGATAGCCTGTGGGAATAAATCCTTGAGATTGTGAAATTGAAGAACTAATTATGTGATAAATATTATTATTATGTTGTTGTAAGTTGAACAAGCTATAAGAAAAATGTATTCGAGAAAAACTCATGCATTATCTATAATAAAATGTCTCTTGTGATTCTATGATTTCATTAATAAATGGGAAGCTTTAGAAAGGGGGTAAATAGTGTATGAGTCTGGGTAGTTGAGTCGGGTTTTGGAAGTTGAGTCGTGTGTTGTATTTAGTACCCACGCGAGGAGTCAAGGTGCCCAATTGCCTTGTCTTGTGCATGTCACATCCCATATTTTATTGCTCGAATAACATTACCAATATTCATTAATTAAGTCAATTTACAAATGATAACTCATCTTTTGATGAATTGATGAATATATATATATATATATATATATATGTTCCCTCTCGTTACACAACAGTGTCATTTACATACAAATAAAAGAAATGCCCTGAGGCTTACATCCATATTACATACAAGAAAAATATTGATCTTTGAACTACATGTATATCTTACAACCTCAAAATAAAATCATAAGACTGCACAAGAAGGAAATTCCATGTCCTGATATTTGGAATCTTCAATTACCTGTGAAGTTCATCAACATGGGATGAGCACTAATACTCAGTAGAAATCTCATAGTTCTAAAAACAGTAACTAATACATATATAGAGATGATCATGCATGCAGGGTGATACTATATAGTAAGGTGACGTTTTGTATGCCCAAAATATTATACGTGGAGTATCATTTTCTCAAAATTCATTTGAACATTCAAGAAAACTTTCTGCCATAAATATTATCTTTCATCATCGGAAAAACCATAAGTCTTCTTTGGAAACAAGTATACTTAAGAAACAACATCATTTTAAATTTATTAATCTAATTCGAAGACATTCCTCATTTCATTTCCATTTTACAATTCACAAATACTATAACTCTATAACATTAAAGTCCACTGTCGTACACTCTATTCCCACTTATCTATTTGTTACATCACATCAACATGTCTATCATCAATAGTAATTCAATTTAAATCAAGAATATAAACCCCTTTCAATTCAATTTCTCAAATATTTACAATTGATTTCAAATCCCTCTTTCAAATAAACATCCGTCATCAATTTATGAAATGAATCCTCAACCTGATTGAAAACCCACTTTAGACCAAAATTTCAAATCTAAGGTTTTTAAGAAAATTAGGGCTTTTCCTAATCTTTTTCACAAAATCTCCAAATCATCATAGATTACTCATCAATTCGTCAAAATACTCAAAATATTTAAAATTTGAGCGAAATCCCCATTTTTCTCTTTTATATATTTCAAAACAAAATTTCAACTCATACATAACTATAACCATGAAGATACACATAAACACACCAAATCATAAATATACAAAGATAAAGGTATTCATACTTCGTTCTTTCTCATTTCCTTTCCTAAAAAATCTTATTAAGAAGACTCATCATTCAGAAGATTAAAGGATTCATCCCTCATAAAATCATTCTTCACAAGTTCACACAAGATTCTTCCTTTTTACTTAAACTTGCAACCCAATTATACCACAATTACCACAATCCTCAACTCAAATTGATATTACTGTTATTCACAAAATAAAACTCATAATCTTCACTTATGGTCACAGAACAACCCGATGAGTTGATCATCATCAACCCCTCACCAAATTACCATTTCGTTTTCCATTCTTTTCAAGTAATTTCTATATGCATTTCTCCTATATACAAAATCACACAACAAATTATAATTTCATAAGTACATTACGAGTCATACACATTATCGCCAACTCAACACATTTCTCAACATGTTCCACCTTTTGCTGGATTGATACGGTGGAATAGTGTAGACACCCCATTTTTGACCGTCCTCAAGACTTGGATATGCTTGCAGGTACATCCAATGACAAGTTTGATTGCTCGTCGAGTACTCGAATTTCACGGCGGAACATCACAGGTTTGAGCTTTCCAAACCCTGTGTCCTTTCTGCTCTTTTTCTGGACCATGTGTTGGTCCTTTCAGCATGATTCTTGTGGTGCCCTACCGGCCTTTTTTTTGGCATTGCTGGCCATCATTTTAGCCCTGCCGGCCATTGATGAGGCCTGCCGGCTATCGATGAGGCACTGCCGGCCACCACTGATGGTCGGCCGACCACCATGTTTCAACAGATATTGTTTTAGATCTTTTGAGCCAACTGTGGCTCACTGAGCCATCCTCCACGTGTATGGAGGGATGGAGGCAAGTTTAAGCTTGTCAAGCAAGCTTTTGCTTGCATTGCTTATATAAGGGGAGGCCCCTCTCCCTTTCTAGAGGTTCATAAAATTTAGAGGCGAAATCTCTCTCCATCTCTCTAGAATTCTCATTCTCTCTCTATATATTGTGCTCAATAGTGCCTCAAAGTGTGTTTTCTTCACAATTTTGCAAAGGAACACCTAGTCAAACACCACCATCATTGAGCTGAGGTTCTTGGAGGTCATATTTGAGTTCCAAAAGTTGGTTTTGGGCTCAAGAACTTGCTGTTATTGATGTGCTTCAAGGGTGAGGCCTACATCTTTTTTAAGGCTTTATTCTAATTGCTTATTTGGCCACCTTTGCATGATATTTTAGGCCTTTCTTGCAACTACAAAAACCTTTGTTTTTAAGTGTTAAAAATGGTTGTTTGAGGCCTTATTTGAGTTAGGGGCAGTCTCCCCCCTTTTGTGGCTTATTTTGCTTTGCATTGAGCTATGTTCTAAAGCCTTTGAGATAGCCTTTTCTTGGCCTTTTAACCACTGAATTCCAGAGGAATTTCAGTGGTGGAAAGTGGGTTTTGGGACCCAAAATAGGAGGGGGTGGTCCCCCCCCTCTTGTCTTGTTAGCATGTGTTGTTGGCCTCATACTTGAGCATGTTTTTCTACCATCTCTTGACATGATCCAAGAATGTTTTTGTGACTTTTTGGACCTTCTATAACTCTATTTTTGGCTGGTTTGGTCACCTCTTGCATGCTTCATGTACTTGTAGTGCAAACATGTTTGTTGGCCTAACATGTTCCATGCTTTAGTTCATCATTCTAGCATGTGTTAGCCTTGCTCCAGCACATTTTTGCCACTAATTTAACGTGCTTGAGGTCTGTTTTAAGTGGTCTTGGTCATATATGCTTAGCTTTGTATAGCTATAGTGTAGTTGGGCTTCACTAGTCTTGTGTTTTGAGTCCACTAGCATGCTTTGCTTGGGTTGTTGGCATGATATGGCATCATCTAATATGTAATTTTAGAGCATATTTCACTGTCATACTATCATGTTTATCACTCTTTCGTTGTGTTTAAGAGTTGTGCCATAAGCCTTATTTGTGAGCTAATACATGAGCATATCTTTCTTGCCATCTATGTTGCAAGTCTAGCATGTTTTTGCCATTTGTTTCGACGTGCCTTAGGTCTATTTTGTGTGGCCAAGGTCATTTGAGCATTGTTTAATATGGTTGTAGTGTAAAGGGGCTTGACTAGTTTTGAGTTTTGGGGGCTTTAACATGTTATGCATGTGATGTTTGCATGGTATGGCACCATTTGGCATGTAATTTCAGTGCATTTAGTGTAGAGACACTCTCATACACTACTTCACTTCTTCATAGCTCTTGAGAGTTGTACCTTATGCCTTGCTTGCGAGCCATAAGTTGGGGATGCTTTTCTTGCTTCTTGTGCTTAAGTTTCAGCACATTTTGGCCACTGTTTTGGTCGACACGGGATCTACCGGTGGTCCTGTGGTCCTGGTCGACACGGGATCTACAATCAATGTATGTCCGAAGAGAACGGCGTATGCTATCGGGTTGAAGCCCGCAGATTTTGCGCCTACCACCCAGGTGATATGGGCCTATGATAACACCAGTCAGGAGGTGATGGGGACGATACAAATCAAAACTCAAGTGGGCCCGGGACATCAAGATATTGAGTTTCATGTCTTGGATGTACCAGCAACCTTCAATCTACTCCTTGGGCGACCGTGGCTACACCAGGGGTGGCAATTGTTTTTGGGAATTCTTCAATACATCCGCCGCCAGAGGTTTCTACACTAGTTCTGGAGATTGAGCATGGCGCGGAGGATGTATTTCTGTCAGGATTCACCCTAGCTGAGGCTCGGGTTGTACGGGATATGCTGGCCGTTGATGAGGGGCTATACGTCAGTGCACAATCTGTCTACCTCATGAACAAGCTTCAACACATACTCGGAATGGGATTGGGGCGAAGTGGCCGTAAGGGCATCGCAGTATTAACCGAAGTGCCACATAACCCATATACCTTTGGCTTAGGTTACTCGCCTACCAAGGAGGATTGGGTGAGGATAGGAAGAGAGATGGCTGGAAGAGCCAGAGCTAAACAAGTCGGGAATCACTATAAGTTAGTGCACAGGCCTATCCAGGGGACCATGAACGGACGCTTTGTCTGGGAGGGGGAAGATTTCCCATTCTGCGGCTTTCCAGAGCTATGGTTAAATGCAGAGAGGCGGCGCTTGCCGGGTTTTGAGATCTTCTTTGACTTGTAATTATCGGGGGATGAAGTTGCCGAAGAGCAGACTAACCCAACAGCTGAGGCTGATCAGTGCAATAAGGATGAGTCTGATAGCACAGAATTTGAAATGGGGGTAACACTGGCTTGTCTCCTCTCAAATCCTCAGATCACATCAGAGTACTCAGGGGGTGATTTCTCAGTGTCGATGATTGGAGATAGCGCGGCTGTGTGCCCATCTTCCGGCATTCTGGATGCATCCATCGCACCCTCCCTCGTCTGGCAATATGAGGAAGGCTTTTTATTGAGCAGTTGTGGGTCAAGTAGTGAACCGGAATCTAATTCCACAGAGTCTGTGGAGTCGGAATCAGATTCCAGTTCATCCGAGTCTGAGTTAGGTATTCCTACGGGTGATAACCTGGTTGCCACTGTCCTGTCCAGATCGTCTTTTTCTTTTTCCTTTGAGTCTGTTGTAACCGAAGGATTAGACGGACTGGATGTTATTAATGAGAACTGTACAGCTGTGGCTTCTAAGTACTTTTCTGTGCCTTTAGTTTATTGCATTAATCAGGATTTTCAAAATTCTGATGGAAACGACGAGGAAGAAATTCCTCCAGTTTTGAAACGTTTGATTGATCAAGAGCAGGAGAGGTTTGTAAAACCTTTGGTTGATGAAATCACCTCAATTAACGTTGGTACTGAGAAGGATCCGCGGCTGGTCCAGATCGGGTCCACGTTGTCTTCTGAGGAACGCGAGCACTTAGTCGCTTTATTAAAAGATTTCAAAGTTGTTTTCGCGTGGTCCTACGAAGACATGCCAGGAATCGATCCTGAGATTGTACAGCACCGGATCCCTCTTGACCTAGAGGCCTGACCTATTAAGCAGAAGCTCCGAAGGATCCGCCCAGATTGGGCTCTGAAGATCAAAGAAGAGGTCACCAAGCAGATTGATGCAGGGTTCCTGTTGGTATCTGAATACCCTACTTGGTTGGCCAACATAGTTCCAGTGCCGAAGAAAGACGACAGAATTCGGGTATGTGTGGACTTCAAGGATTTGAACAAAGCCAGTCCGAAGGACGACTTTCCTCTGCCACATATCGACGAATTAGTGGATTTCACTGCTGGGCATGCGCTGTTCTCGTTCATGGATGGGTTTTCAGGCTACAATCAGATTTTGATGGCACCCAAAGACAGGGAGAAAAATGCTTTCACCACCCCGTGGGGGACCTACTGCTATAGGGTGATGCCGTTCGGTTTAAAGAATGCAGGGGCTACGTATCAACAGGCCGCGACCATGATCTTGCATGATATGATCCATAAAGAGGTTGAGGTGTACGTGGACGACATGATTGTCAAGTCCAAGGAAAGAGAGGGCCACTACACCGCTTTGAAGAAATTTTTCCAACGGATCAGAGAGTATCGGTTGCGGCTGAACCCTCAGAAATGTACTTTCGGTGTTACAGTAGGGAAAATGCTGGGGTTCTTGATCACACAAAGGGGCATCAAAGTCGACCCTTCCAAGATTAAGGCCATCTTAGAAATGCCGCCACAAAGGACTAAAAAGGAGATGCGAGGCTTTCTGGGTCAAGTGTAATTCATAAGACGATTTATTACAAAATTAACCTTGACTTGTGAACCACTGTTTGGTCTCCTGAAGAAAGGAAAGAAATTCCAGTGGGATGGCCGATGCCAAATTGATTTCGAGCAGATCAAGCAATATCTACAGAACCCACCTGTGTTGTCACCGCCAGAGCCGGGAAAACTGTTGATTCTGTACCTATCAGTAACCGACACAACGATGGGTTGCATGCTTGCACAGGAGTCTAAGGACAAAGTGGAGAAGGCTATCTACTACCTAAGCAAGAAAATGCTGGATTACGAGACCCGCTACACTCTGCTGGAGAAGGCTTGTCTGGCCTTGGTATGGGCTACCAGGAAGTTGAGGCACTACCTGTAGCTCACTCTGTAATACTAGTTTCGAGATTAGATCCCATCAAATATCTCTTCGAGAAACCAGCACTTACGGGTAGGCTAGCCCGTTGGTTGCTTCTTCTCTCCGAATTTGATTTGAAGTACATGACGCATAAGTCTGTGAAAGGGAGAGCAGTAGCGGAGTTCCTAGCCGATCACCCAGTGGAAGGAGATGAAGCAGTAGAATATCTGTTCCCGGATGAGGCCATTCTGCATGTTGAAGAAGAAACTTGGACTATGTACTTTGATGGAGCATCAAACCAGTACGGGTACAGGATAGGGGTGTTGTTGATAGCACCCGACAATTCCCGCATACCCTTAGCCTTCAAGCTCCGGTTCAAAGTATCAAACAATGAATCAGAATATGAGGCATGTATTGTTGGACTAGAAGCCGCCCTAGAACTAGGGGCAAAGCGATTGGACGTCATCGGAGACTCGAACCTGGTTGTATCTCAAGCAAAAGGAGATTGGAAAGTTAAAGAAGAAATAATGAAAATCTATCACTAGACCTTGGACGTTTTGATTCCTTGGTTTGAAAAGTTGAACTTCGCCCATCTGTTAAGAGAGAACAACAGGTTCGCCGAATTCTTTAGCAACTCTATCTTCCATGATAGACATCCCTTTCAGAGTTCAGATACATCCGATCATCATTGAACAGAAATTCGTGCCGGCCTACGAGCTGATTGCAGCCATAGATGAAGTAGAAGATCAGAACCCCTGGTATTATGACATCTAGAACTTCTTGGAAAAGGAGGCTTATCCGCCAGGGGCAAATGCCAAAGATAAGAGGGCAATTCGAAGAATGGTTGTTCAGTTCATCATCTGTGGGGGCAAACTGTACAAGCGGGGTCATCTTGGGATGCACAAGCTGTGCGTTGATGTTGAAGAATCTAAGCGCCTGATGAAGGCCATCCATGGAGAAGAGTGCGAAGCGCACATGAGCGGGGTGATGTTAGCCCGAAAGATCCTTAGATAGGGTTATTATTGGTCAACCATAGAGGAGGATTGTATAGGCTTTGTTCGGCGATGCCATAAGTGTCAGATCTATGCAAACCGCATGAACATTCCGTCGTCGAAGCTGTACAACATGACTTCGCCATGGCCATTTTCAGTCTGGGGGATTGATGTGATTGGAGCAGTCACTCCGAAGGGGTCGAACGGGCATAAGTACATTCTGGTAGCGATAGACTACTTCGCAAAGTGGGTCGAGGCCTAATCCTACGCTGTGCTAAGTTCATCAGGAATAACATCATTTGTCGCTATGGGGTCCCGAATGAGATTATTTCAGATAATGGTTCCCACTTCAAGAAGGAGGTGATCGACTTGTTGGAGAAGTACAACGTGGCTTTTCATAAGTCATCTAATATCTGCCGCAAACCAATGGAGCTATTGAGGCCACCAACAAGAACATCAAGCACATTCTGCAGAAAATGGTAGAAACCTACAGGGATTGGCCAGATAAGCTGCCGTTTGCTCTTTGGGGCTACCGGACTTCAATTCAAACTTTTACTGGGGCAACTCCGTATTCCTTGGTTTATGGAATGGAGGCTGTTCTGCCTATCAAAGTTGAGGTTCCATCATTGCGGGTAATGGCTAAGTGCCAGATTGCTGAGGTAGATTGGCAGCAGAGCAGATTCGAAGAACTCATGTTGTTTGACAAGAGAAGGCTGAAAGCACTGTATCACGTCCAGGGTTATCAACGAAGAATTTCCAGGGCTTTCAACAAGAAGGTTAAGTCCAGGAATCTAAAAGAAGGGGATCTAGTGCTCAAAGACAACCGAGCTCCCATCCACGACCCTAGGGGCAAGTTCATACCTAATTGGACTGGCCCTTACATCATCAAGTCTATCTGGTCGGGTGGAGCTGTCGTTCTGATGGACCTAGATGGCCTAGAGTTCTCCCAATCGATCAACATGGACAAGTTGAAGAAATACTATCCCTGAAAGGCTCGCTAGGCCGAAAACCCAAAAGGGCGACGTAGGCAAAAGTTAGAGAAAATTTTGAAATAAGAAAAACTAAGCTCCCAAGGTTGAAAACCTAGAAAGGGCGGCCTTGGCAAAAGTTAGAGCCCAAAAAGAGAGTGTTAATACACGAGTGAACCAGAACCAAACTACGTAAGGCTTGATTCCCATCTTTGGGATATGTAGGCAAGTTCATTCTGAAGTCCAGTCACAAACACTTCCAAATCAACTTTGTCCATGTGATCATGTTGGTTATCTCTGTCTTCTCTGTATTCAAGAGCTCGGTTGTGATCTCCAGTGCAGTGTTATTCAAACTAGGGGCAACTTTCCAGTTGTTGGGATCCGGGGTTGTACACCTTGAGGATAGATCTCAGGCGTGTCTAGTTTTGAAAAGTTTTAATAAAAGTTGATTTTGTTCAAATTAATCTTTTTACAACTTAGATCATTTTTGGACCAAACGGAAAATTTTCAGTACCCACAACCTTCAATTATAGTGATTTCAGTACAGAGTTCTCCTACTCTTGAATACAAATTGAAGTTGCTTTTTATTACATTCATAAAGAAAACTTGAAAGTACTAATTAAAGCAAATAAACTCGGGGTGTGGATAAGTCAGGTGTTCCTGCGCCCCCTCCCAGAGCTTATGGAAGCCTCTGATGCCAAAGTAGGCCTAACCTGCGCCTCTTCATCGAGCCAAGCTATGCACTCGTCAGAGAGGGTGCAACTGAAAGTGTAATAACCCAACCCTCGCATGTGTTTCCGGTATACTTTCAGTCCCTCACTCTGCGTATTTACATACTTATTGTGAAATTCCATGAGAAATTAAGTTTAATTAAGTGAACCTTATGACCCTAGATTCATATCTGTTTGGTAAGGAAAGTATCTGTCACAATTAGAATGTTAAATCAAAAATTGAGGGTCCTAGAGGCTTGATAATCCGAAATTGATTTTATATTTGAGATCAGCATAATTTTTAGGTAATATTAAGCATTGTTATAAAAACTTGATTTGGAATGATTAAATTAATTAGTTTTTGTCCTATTCACCTTATATATCTATCTATGCCCTTTGAAATATTTGGCTTAGGGCCTTTAATCAAAATGTCTCCTGAGTGCAAATTGAGGGAGAAGGTTAGAGAGGGTTGAGAGGAAGTTCAAGAAGAAGATTGGGAATTTAGTGAGGATTGTAGAATTTGAGCTCAAGGTCATAATCCGAGAGAAACAAGCGCGCCGCTACTGCACTGTGAGTTGTAGTATTGTAATCGTACATTTACTTACCATTAATAATTCTTATTATTAACGCTTTGTTGTTTTATAAGCAATTACGTTACCATTTATGTTGTTTGGAGATCGGTGAGAACATTGAAAGATTATGTGTACCTCGGTATGACTCTGGAACTACTCTGCATTCCGGTTACGGTTAATGGTTATCATTAATGTGCTATGCGCTATAACCTGTAACTTACCTAAGACTCCGCACAAGAATTATTAATCCTATGCAGTTAGTTAACGGGAAGGAATTATGAATATAAACCCCGCTTAATGGGAACATGATATTTTGAACATCCTATCAGGGACTCCTACAGTCTTATTTGGTTAAACACATGTTTTATGACATAGGCATTTGCTTAGAATGGATTAAGGAAATGAAAATCAGATAGAACCATGGGTTGCCTTATACGTCAAGAATTGAATATCAATAACATTGTTATATGACTCACGTTATGGTGTTCTATCCCCATGAAACATGGGTTTCTGTAAATAATTATTATTAATGCTTGGTTATACATAAGACGACTATGGCAATATGTAATGAATCATAAAGGGAAATTTATGTGCACCATTGTGAATGGTATTCGTATGAATCTGACATTATTCTGCTCTGTTTATCCATTTCGTTTATACTATGTCGTGATATGAATTATTCGATCTTCAAGACCTATTGATTTCTGGTATGGAACAAAGTGTTGTACAGAACTAAGTGCTGCAATGCGAGTCACCTCTAGAATCCGTGCGAGCCACCTCTTGAGTCCATACATACATGAACTGGGCTAAAAACCAATCTAGTCCCTTTATGGGTCATCTGGTTCTAGTCCCTTTATGGGTCATCTGGTTATATGAATTTGTTAATGTCTGGGCCTATGGCCGTTCTGTGAAATCTGTGAGGCCTATGGCCGTTCTGAGAAATCTGTAAGGCCTATAACCGTTCTGAGAAATCTGTGAGGCCTATGGCCATTCTGTGAAATTTGTGAGGCCTATGGTCGCGCTGTGATATCTGGGCCTATGGCCAACCTGTGACGTTATGTCTTAACATGTATGCTACTCGGGGAAACAGTGTGAAATTATGGAAACATTGAAAGAATTCGTGAAGTTATGATTCTATGAGGCCGATGGCCAATTTGTGAATGTGTGAACCCATCAGGCCAAGGGCCAATCTGTGAAGTTGTGAACCGACAAGATCGTTCTGAAAATTGGTACAGAATCAGATTAACCACATGACCTCTACATTTACGCACGCATTAATGTGTATTATATTTTAAGTTATGCATCAATTTGTTTAAGTACTATTATTCACTGAGATTGTCTCACTCTGTATTTTGTCTGATTCTGTAGGTACTAAATCTGGAGGTCAGCCTTAACCCTCGATGCCACCTCTCTTTTGCCAACCTCTGTGTGTCCGGGCATTTGGGTGAAGCCTGATCATTTTGTCTATTATATGTTAAGTTTCTAATGTTTTTGATATCCGCCCAATTAAGGGGCGGGGTTTGTGTATGTGTATGTAAATATTTATCATCTGATGCACTGTTTGTGATCCTGGCATGATAGTGGTCGCTCAATGGATGTAATTCTTTTACTTTATGTTATTTTCTTATATTTAATGCTTCCGTTCAGGCCCCATATGTTATGTACAGCGGGTTAAGTATCCGTTTCTGAGTAGGTCATGCCCAAACTTTTAGGGGCGAGTTTGGGGCGTGACAGAAAGTGGGAGCGGGGGCCAGAAGCTCTCTCGTCTCTAGGCTGTGGCATATCGAGCTAGTTGTGCGCCTCGGACTGGAAATACAGTAGGGTACTCTATCCCCTCTTCCAGGCAAGTCTGATCATGCCCAAATTGGCGCCGAAATCGAAATGGGAAGTAAAAGACACAGTGTGTCAAGCCAATCAGCTGAATGCCTGGCTGGCGAGACATGCTGTAACTCATCGCCGACAGATTAAGCCAGGGGCAGCGCCAAGCAATGTTGATCGCAGATAGGCTGCACATCCATTCGCACCACCATCCCTTATCCGGGGCATCAACTAGTCATTACCGGAAGAAATAGCCGCGTGATGAATATGCTGGGCAAGAGTCCACTACTTTCAATTTATCCATGAGCCATATTTGGGGAGGGATGAAAAATAAGAGAGATTAAAGAATAGAGAGGTGTACGCGGAGAGAAAAAGTGAGAAAAGGGTTTTTAGAGAAAAATAAAGCCTGAGGGCCAAGTGATGTGAGGAATACACAATGTGAGAAGGGTGGGAAACATTACCTGTAAGAGTAGTGGACTTCCTGTGAACCTGGTTGTCTCCTGGCGATGGAAAGCATCCAAGCCCATCAAGGTTTCGGCTAGTGTCATGCCAATGTAGCTCTTGCCCTCTTTTAAGCCTTGGGCAACCTTAATCAAATGGACGCTAGACCCTCCAGAGCCTAGGGCAAGCAAGAAATGAGATAACATGCACAAACAGAGTGCATGTTGCAGAAAACTTTGCCAAAGATGATCGCCACGGTCACCAGCGTCAGAAAAGCGATGAATCAGGCTGGGATTGTCCAACTCCCCATCGCGAATCAAAGACCGAGCGTCATGCAAAGTAAGCCCACACATCCATCCCAGAGCTTGGATGTGGCCAAAACGGAATTGGGGCAAGATCTCTTCATCGCGCTGAGATTCCATTAAAACTTGGAAATATTCAAAAGTGGGACATACCTCTTGTCCACCAAAGCTAAAAACATGAGTTACCAGATTCCAACACCTAGCCGCGGCATTGAGGAACGGAAAACACAGCGGGGTGCGGCTCAGCGTGAATAGTGCATTTATTCCAAAACCCTGAAAATTCAACTTTTCTGAGCCATCCAAGCTTGCTATCCAATTTGTGAGGTTTTGGGCAAGAAATGCTTCCATTTGGGGCAAAAATGGAGTTAGAATGAAGAACCCACGAAACTAGAACCTTTATAGAAGATAAGGCAGTGAGTGGAGGACAGATGTCGACGTTTCGGAGGTTCTGCCATCGATGGCCAGCAGTGGCTCATCAATGGCCGGCAGGCACACATTGATGGCCGGCAGGGGGAAGGTGATGGCCAGCAGGCCATTTCCCATGGTCGGCAGTCCCTCTGTGGTGCCCACTAATCTCCTGTGTGAGGATTCAGTTGTTTTCAACAGTTGTATTCTGTTATCGGCACCTTTCGAGGTCTTGTTTTGGATCTTTTCAGGCTTGAACATGTCTGTTTAAGTTGTAACTGTTTAGCTTTGCTTATCGAATTGTATGCACTTTGCTTATCAAGTCGTATGCATGTTGCTTATCGAGTTGTATGTTCGTCGTTTATCGAGTTGTTGCAATTCGTTTGTCGAGTTGTACTTACTTTGTTTAGCCTGTCAAGGCCTTGTTTTGTTTATCGAGTTGTTTTGTCTTTCGGTTGTTAGTTGGTTCACTACCTGATTAAGAGCAATGCAATTTGACTATGCAGTTTTCAAAAGATCAATCTCATTTTCATGCTGTGCGATGTTATGCGATGCTTAGAATGTAAATGTAACACCTTTTGAACCAAAAAGCTGTTTTCTATTCCATCATGGTGTCTTTTTTACAAAAGTACAAGTTTTGAAGAAAATAAAATTGCCTAAGGCTGTACAATGATACTATACTGCTAGCAAAAAAGGAAAACAAAGCAAAAAGCATCTAAGCTGGGGCCGACTATCTCAGGATCGAGAGGCACTCTTCGCCCTCTTCCTTGGCGAAACGGACTCTGGAGCATTGTCACCATCCCCACTACTGTCTGAAGCTGGATCAGAGCCTGAACCAGAACCCTCCTCAACCTCTCCAGCCTCTCTACGGGCAAAACCTGAGCCGGCGTCGCCGTCTCCATCCCCAGAGGACTCTGAATGTGCACTCGCCGCCTCACCCTCCTCCTCACTCGTCTCGTCATCATCATCGCCCAGAACAGGCTCTGAAGGGCCACTCTCGCTACTGGTGCCCCTAGCCCTACCTCGGCTGTGTACCTAAGCCTGTCTCCCTTTCCCCTCTGCTGCTGGGGGAGGAGCTGAAGGTCTTGCTGTTGCTGCTCCTGTTGGGGCATCCGATGGGGCTGGCATCTCGAAAGGAATCTGAAAAGGGCAATTTATGAGAATGCATTAGTCTGTGTGCATGGGATGCAAAAGATGATGTGCTGTGAGCAGTAAATGATTGTAAATGATGTGTTGTGAACAGTGGATTTGCAGTGTATGTATGCCGTGGGCAATGTGCGGAAACAGTGTATCGATGCAGTGTTTTAGTGCAGTGTATCCGATCAGTGAAGCTTGGAGCAGCTGCATTGCTAAGGTGTTAGCAGAAAGACTTTGTGGCATGAAATACAAATTGAAAATTACCGGGATCCAGTAGAGGCTGAGCAGATCTAAGCCCGTCTACACCATGTCTGTCAAGGAAGCCACGAGCTCAAGGGCCTGCCCTGTGTACTCAATGGGTGCCTGCAAGTGCATTGAAGGGATCAGTATTCTATAAAGCCTAGTTGAAAGGAAGTAAATATGCAAAATGTAAAGTTCGGTGCATACCGGAGTCGGGCCTCGAACCCCAACAAGTGCGCGACCAGCTGGTGCAGGCTCAATGGGGATCTGGCAAGTCTCTCCGGAACGTCTCCGGTAACTCACTGTAGTCGGCAACTCTGGCCATCCAGTCTCCTGCCTCACCTCAAGATCTCTCCTCCTACGAGATTTGGTCACTCTTCCTCTCCTTCTCGCAGCTGGAGCTCTAACTCCCTCACCTCCGCGAATGGCGGTTAGAGGCGGCATCAGATGCATCTGAATGAAGGTCGCGTAGTCGCCCTCCATGTAGAAAAGGTCTGCATCTAGTCCTACCATGAACTCGATCACCTCCTCCTCAGAAAGCCTATGTGTCTCTCTCATAGACGCGGGAGGTGCCATCAATATAAATGGGGCAGGCAAGCTCAAGGTTTGCTGCACAAAGCGCTCGCTCAAGAACCAAGCTCGACAAATTGGTCCCTAAAAAAGGATGTGGTAGCGAGCCACGACCCTAGCGGTCTCATATGCGAATCTGGCCCCTGACAGTATCACGTCCCACGGCTGCCATGCGATCTGAAGATAAGAAAATGAGCAGATGATTAGTCGCTATCAATTGACATACTGTGTGTGTCAAACTAATTGAAAAGCAGCATGACTATGTTTTGGGTTACCTCGCGCGCCGTAACTGTGTCAAAATACTGTCGGAAGAACATGAAGCTCTCCCGAGTCCTACGACGAAGCAGGCCGTCATACACCCGAGAGAACGGGATCGTCGTTGAGGTCTCCACTATGGGCTCTGGGGCAAGAGTCGAAAAGTAAGCGTACACCCATAGCTGCAACGAAAATGAGATCAATACAATGTATAAACAGTGTACAGAAAATGTAAAGCAGAAAGCATACAGTGTATGAGAAAGGTATAGAAAAATGCAGAATAGAGAGTACATGTGTTGCACAAATGTAAAGCAGGAAATGCTAAGCGAAAATGTAAAGTGAAGAGAGGGAACTAAGCTGCGTACCTCCCAGGCTCGCCAATAGCCGCCGAGCAAGGTCCCGCACATCCAAGAGGTCGAGCTCATGTATCCGTATAGAGTGGTGAGATCGGCTCCTCCCCAGTCATAGAATGGGACTCGCTGCTGCACCACTAATGCGCTCAGCAAATACAAACCTACGGTATTCCACCTGTTCGAGAACAAGGTGGCACCGAAGAGGAACATGAGAAAACCCCGGGCATACTACTCTGTCTGCTCAATGGTCTCGGGCTCATCTCCTCTAAACTGCTCCTTAAACCAGCTGTATCGAACCATACCTGCCCGAAGTGTCGGTGGTTGTGCCCCAAGTAGTGCGGCCCATGCAGCCTCTCACTCTCCCATGTCAGGATCGAGAGGGATTGGAACACCTCTTATGCCTAAGCTAGTGATCATGGCAAAGTCGGAGGGAGTCATCGTCATCTCCCCCGCGGAGGAGAAGTGGAAGGAGTTGGTGGTATCCTACCACCTCTCCACAAGAGCCCCTAAGAGGGGGCGGCTCGCTGTAATTCATGTCAAGCTAGAGCAAAATAGACCGAAGTCGGTCCCGTCGACAATGTCACAGACCCCAGCTGGAAGCTCCTCATACCAATCCCGAGCAATCGTGGTGTTCTAGCCTCGGAAGGAGCAGGATCCATCCTGTGTAATGCATGTGATGCAATTAGATCAAGCAATGAAAGTACAATTAAAGGTACAGTTGAATGCAGAGCAGTGATGTATGAAGTATAGTTGAATGTGAAGCAGCAGTGTATGAAATACAGTCAGATCAAGGCATATGATGCGATCAAATCAAAGCAGTGCAAGAAATGCAATAGTTAAAGATGGTATTGCAGAAAAATGAAGTTTGTACCTCTATGGCTATGGCCGACAAGTGAGACATAGGCTCTCTCAATAAGAGGTCGTCTGGCACGTCTTCGACAAAATCAGTGAAGGCCTTGATGCCTCCCGCAACAGGTATGATGTGCGTCTCGGGGTGGTACCTCGTCGGATTGAATGGGCGAATGCTCGGCGATAGTGGCTCGGGCTCAACTGCAAGCTCAGCCTCGAAGTCCGCTGCAAACTCTGCTGGAGGTAGTGCGGGGAAGTCCCCGCCATATGGGACATTGTCTGCCATCTGAAATGGATGCAAAATGAGCAAAAATGCGGAAAATGGTGAACTTTGAATAAAGTAAACCTTAGGAGAGAGAAAAAATCAAAGAAAGTTGAAAACCCGGGAAAAGCATACTAACCTTGGGAGAAAATCGAGGGAAATCAACCTTGAATGGTGGAAATGACGGAAGAGTCATCGAAATCAAATTCTGATCGATTCAAATCAAAGAGAACAAAAGGGTTTTCACAAAGAAAATGTTTCTAGGGTGTTGGGAAACGTGTAGAATGCGCGGATCTAGAGAAAAGGCACACCTAGAGAGCAAGGGAAATGTTTTTTTGTGCAAGGCTTTGTAAGGAAATGGAATGATTTTGGGTGTACTTAAAGAGCCACGGGTCAAAGGACAATTCTGCCCTAATCAGCCATTGATGGCCGGCAGTGGCCACTGATGGCCGGCGTGGGGCCGGCAGCATCTCCTGATGGCCGGCAGGCCTCCACCAACTTCCCCTGCCTCTTTTACCTTGATATGTGTCCTTGGGTTCCAAGAAATACAGGGTATGTTCAAAATTTGATTCAGAATGCATCCGCGGAAGCCCAGAATCACATTCACAGTGCGCGAAGGTCATCGCCCTTCAACCTACACAAGGTGTATCCTTTTAAGTATGGTGCAACTCTCTAAGAGGTAAATCGGGAGTTGCCTTTGAATTGTTTCTATTATATTTTTTGGTTGTGGCATAGAAAGAACATCGCTTTTATTGATGCATGGAGTATGTATTTTGAATAGTTGCATTGAACGTGCATTACCATTTTGCATTGAATATGCATTGTTGATTATCTTGCATTGGATTATGCATCGTTGATTATCTTGCATGGATTATGCATCGTTGATTATTTTGCATTGAATATGCATCGTTGATTATCTCTCATAGAACATGTTTCGGTTCCATTTATTGCATGTTGAGCATTGAGTATGCCTTGGCATCATGTTGTGATCCTTCGTCTCGCATGTGATATGCATTGTATTGCATTGTACCTTTCATGTTTCTTTCTTTCTCATACCTTTCATGTATCACATTCACAGTGCGCGAAGGTCATCGCCCTTCAACCTACACAAGGTGTATCCTTTTAAGTATGGTGCAACTCTCTGAGAGGTAAATCGGGAGTTGCCTTTGAATTGTTTCTATTATATTTTTTTGTTGTGGCATAGAAAGAACATCGCTTTTATTGATGCATGGAGTATGTATTTTGAATAGTTGCATTGAACGTGCATTACCATTTTGCATTGAATATGCATTGTTGATTATCTTGCATTGGATTATGCATCGTTGATTATCTTGCATGGATTATGCATCGTTGATTATTTTGCATTGAATATGCATCGTTGATTATCTCTCATAGAACATGTTTCGGTTCCATTTATTGCATGTTGAGCATTGAGTATGCCTTGGCATCATGTTGTGATCCTTCATCTCGCATGTGATATGCATTGTATTGCATTGTACCTTTCATGTTTCTTTCTCATACATGCACGATATTGTATGTATAGTTCATTCAGAGGAATTCCGGGTAACACCATTCCTCTCCCTTTCCCTGTTGGTTAGAAACACTCGGGTGCGCCCGGTGTTTACACTAACACCCTGTTAGAAGCGTTTGGACTGTGTGCCCGATGCTTATACCTCTTTAGTTTGGTTAGAAACATTGGAACGTGTTTTGATGTTTATACCACTCTTAGGTGTTCCTCTCCCTCTCTCGCGTGTGATACGCTGAGAGGTGTTGCCTCTCCCTCTCTCGCGTGTGATACGCTGAGAGGTGTTGCCTCTCCCTCTCTCGCGTGTGATACGCTGAGAGATATTGCCTTCCCTCTCCCGTATGTGATACGCTAAGAGGTGTTTCGTTTGAGACTTTGGGTGTTCCCTGGTAGTCACTTTTGGTCTTCCTCACATGATGCGTAGTTAAGCTTGCATAATTTTCTTACATCCTTTCTGTTGAAATGTGTGAGACTTCTGCAACTTGTCGGTTTGCTTAAATTCTTGTATTTATTTTGCATAAATGCTTCATTGCAGCTTTCTTTGCATAATTATAAGTTATGCTCTTGTATCATGCATATCATTTGCATTTTGCCACAGCCTGCGGGCGCATCTCTGTATGGTTATATTGATTGTTTGCCTGAGTCTTTGACCTTGTCAAAAATAGGTCGTCTCTAGGCTTTGACATTCACTCCCGTCACTTTGTGACTTCCGAGTTCTGTTAAAGAGGGGCAACTGTAGACACCCCATTTTTTACCGTCCTCAAGACTTGGATATGCTTGCAGGTACATCCAATGACAAGTTTGATTGCTCGTCGAGTACTCGAATTTCTCGGCGGAACGTCACAAGTTTGAGCTTTCCGAACCTTGTGTCCTTTCTGCTCTTTTTTTGGACCATGTGTTGGTCCTTTCAGCATGATTCTTATGGTGCCCTGCTGTAGACGTCCCCGAACGCCCCGGGAGGATGAGTCCCATTCCGTTCGCTTGTGGGTTTACTACAGTTCGGACTCAAATTGTCATGGTTCTTAATCTTGAACCAAAGAGTCCAAATCTGGCAAATCGTTTTGAAAAACAGATTTTTTAGAAAGAAGTGCCAAACATGGACTGCTTTGCCAGATACAGAGTCGCCACCTAAATATTTTATTTTGGGAAATTTAGGAAACCCTGACTCGGTGCCAAAGGCCACGTGTCCGTCATCACCAAAGTTGCCTCGGCTCGGGAACTTGGGTACGATTGGGGAAGGTCAGCTATGAGCACCCCCTTTCGCCCGATCAAAGATCGGCCTCTACTAACCGTGATATCTTTTTTTTGCAAGCATTATATGTTCTTATTCCAGTTATTAGCCTAGAATTACTATGTTATGCGCGCAGCAAACAAGTATAGACCAAATCGCCTAAATTGGAACAAAACATTTTATGTTTGTTTTGAAAATGGTTTGCTACTCGCAAGTAGGCTAAAATGCAGATTTTGCCACCCTTGAGTGAGCTTTAGAAAAGATGGTTTTGCCACTGTCTAGTGGGCTTAAAACTCACAGTTTTAATGCATTATTCCAATTTAGGTAATTCAACCTCCATCCACAAGCATTCAAGCAGTTATATCACATAAGCAACTAGCCTCATGGTAATCATGTTGTCATGGCAACACTCACACGCATGCAAGGATGCTAAAGCAAAAGAACTTACAGAGTACTCCAAGCCAAAACAGAAACTAGTTAGTAATCATATGCATGATCCTAGTTCATGTTTAAAATGGCTAATGCAACACATGCAAAATGCAACTAAGATAGGCTCAGCTAATCTACAATGACATGTGAAATGCTACAACTAACACGTATTCAATTTGGAATTGAAATACAGATGCAGTTAAAATGATGCGCCGAGCCCGGTGCATGCAAAACAGATGAATGAATGCAAACATGCTATCATACTGTATGCTAATTTGAATATGCCCTAAACTAACCATCGAAAGCTAGTAAATAAAAGGGAAGAAAGACGTGGGGTTGGAAGACATACACACACTCACGCACACTTATTACACAATTGTCCTCGCTCGGAGGGTCTGAAAGAATATACAAATTGATTAACCTACAAGCTAATTAATTATTACAGACCACTTAATTTAATTAACAAATTAATTAAGCTAAGGAAATCAGTAAAAGGCCTCGGGAAGAGGGATGCACGCATGCTCGGATTGGCTTCGCCCGGAAATCCATTGCCATGACACATGTTGCCTCTGTTTTCCCTGCTCTGCTCTTCTGAAAATTGCACAAACCCCAAGGTTGCTTCTCTGGACACTGTGGAACACCACCGGCTAGGAGGAATGGTCACCGGCCATGGGGAATGATCACCGGCCACAAATTGATCCATCGGCCAACAATGGATGGCCAGTCGGCACTGCAAATGGCCGGTCGGCCAAAACTTCCTGCAGAATCCTGTTTTGACAGCAGCAGAGGGCAAAACAAGGCATGGCAATGCATTTCAAGCAAATATGTGCACCAACACATCCCTTATCATGTTTATGACTCAAAAGGACACGGTCCTTGATTCTCGGACCACCAATCACGCACTTCAATGCGTGATGGCCCAAGGAAATCAAGTGTGCATTTTCAATGTGAAATGAAATGCACATAAACAAACAATGAGCTCAACCTCTATCATACTCAATTCAAGAGGCAAAGCATGCATGCCAAATGCAACCTAAGCATGCAATCTAAACATGCAACATGAACATGCAAGCAAGTAATGCACACTAGGCACACAACCTAAGCAAACAAGCATGCAAGGCATGAAACAAGGCAACAACATTTGAGCAACATGTCAAGCATGGACTTAAACTAATTTGGGCAACTCTATTCTAGACCCAAAACAGTGGCTAAATGTCATGGAAATGAGGGCCAAAACACATACAAGCATGCATGCCCAAGGGCCTAAACATAGAGCATAGGCCATCAACTCTTCAAAGCATGAAAGGGATGAAAATGCAAGTATGCAAGCATGGAACATGGACTGAAATACGGTTTCCAATGATGCCAAATCATGAGAATAAGCCAACTAAAGCATGCTAGTGACCCACATACTCAAGGCTAGTAAGCTAGAATACAAAGGAGCTATACAAAGCATGGCAAGGATGGCCTAAACAACCAAAAACAGACCTTAAGCATGTTAAAACATGACCAAAAACTTCATAAAGCTAAGCCAAAATATGCAAGCATGGTGGTCCAAATGCTAGATACATGTTAAGGCAATTTCATGGCATTACAAGACAAGTATGCAAAGCAAGCATGGTGTGTCTAAACCAAGTGAAAACAGAGGTAATACATGTCAAAATACTACCAAATAACACTTAAGACATGGCCAACATGCACTTAGAAATGATGCTCACACATGAGGCTATAATGACACATATTGAAGACAATAAGGAGAGGGGATGGCCCTCTCCTTCTTAGGACCTTAAACCACCATCCTCACCACTGAAATCCCTTAAGATTTCAGTGGTGAGGAGGCCCAAACAAGGTGGTCCCGAAGCTCACCAAAAATGCACAAAAGGGAGGCCAAACAAGGCCTAAGAGGGGGTAAACGACCCCAAACACAAAAGTGTCCTTAATGAAGTATCTTAAACACAAAAAAACAGAATTTGTTTATGTTATACACAAAACTCAAAACAGCAAGAAAGATAGGCTAAAAGCTTGTGCAAAAACGGGGAATAAAAGAGGGTTAAAGGCTCACCCTTGTAGACCAACGAAACCAGCAGCTTCTTGGACAAAAAACCAGTCCCTTAGCCTCTGAAAATGGCTTCCAAGATCCTTAGGTTGATGATGGAGGTGTGTGCTTAGGAGTTGTGGTGCAAAGGGGCCAAGAATCACTCACTTTGGAACACTCTAACACATACAAATGTAGAGAGAGAGAGAGTGATATATATTCTATATATCAGATTTTTCCAACCCTTGAAAATGGTGGAGAGGCCCTCTATATATAGAGCAAGACAAGGTGCTAAGCTTCTTAGAGAAGCTAACATAAAAAGGGTCAAAGGGGGCAAGCTTCCAAGGGAAGCTAAGCAAGGGGGTCAAGCTTCTCTTAGAAGCTTGACAAGGGTTCAAGCTTCTTGGAGAAGCTAAAACAAAAGGTGCAAAAGGTGCAAGCTTCTCTTGGAAGCTTAGAAGGGTTCAAGCTTCTTGGAGAAGCTTGGAGCAAAGGGTTCAAGCTTCTTGGAGAAGCTTAGAACAAAGGTTCAAGCTTCCTCAAGAAGCTAAAACTAAGGGTTTGAAAGGTTCAAGCTTCCTCAAGAAGCTAAAACCGAGGGTTCAAAAGGTTCAAGCTTCCTCAAGAAGCTAAAACCGAGGGTTCAAAAGGTTCAAGCTTCCTCAAGAAGCTAAAACAAGGGTTCAAAAGGGTCAAGCTTCCTCAAGAAGCTAAAACAGGGGTTCAAAAGGGTCAAGCCTCCCTAGGAAGAGGTCTCGGCCAGAAAAAGGGGCCATCGGCCAAAACTATAGTCGGCCGGCCACACTGAATGCCGACCGGCCAATGGTATACTTCACCAATGGCCGGTAGCCTCAAAACACGGCCGGTGGCCTCAACCACGGCCGGTGGGTGCCAGGGGTAGCTAAAAAGCTACTCTCTACCCCCAGAAACAAAACAGAAGTGTTTGGTGCGAAACCGAACACAGAAGAGTCAAGTTGAGAGGTCCTGAGGCAAGGCGTGTAGCCGAGACCTCCGGGAACTCAAAACGAACACTAACAAGGATGATCACCGAGTGTTCAAACGGTGACGTCCAAGTCTTGAGGACGGTCAAAAATGGGGTGTCTACAGTTGCCCCTCTTTGACAGAACTCGAAAGTCACAACAATGACGGGAGTGAGTGTCAAAGCCCAGAGACGACCCATTTTTGACAAGGCCGAAGACTTAGACACGCATACAAGCTACAGATAAGATATGCACCCGAAGGCAGGGGCAAGATGCAACTGACAATGCACAAAGCCGAGCATAACTTATGATCATGCGAGAAACATAGGGACGTATCCCGGTGTTTCGGAAAGGAGCAAGAAATGTAGGGACGTATCCCGGTGTTTCGGAAAGGTAAAAGAAACATAGGGACGTATCCTGGTGTTTCGGAAAAGGAAAAGAAGCATAGGGACGTATCCCGGTGTTTCGAACAGAAAGAGAAACATAGGGACGTATCCCGGCGTTTCGGAAAAGTATAAGCATTGGAACGTATTCCAAATGCTCTTAACCTAAGAAGGAGAAACATAGGGACATATCCCAGTGTTTCAAAATGGTGTGAGCATTGGAACGTATTCCAAATGCTTTTAACCAAAGATGGGGGAACATAGGGACGTATCCCGGTGTTTAGGGACGTATCCTAGTGTTTAGGGACGTATCCCAGAGGTTAAGGATGCATCCCAGTGGTTAGGGACGTATCCCGATGTTTAGGGACGTATCCCAAAGGTTAGGGACGTATCCCAGAGGTTAGCAAGGAATGTGAAACATAGGGACGTATCCCGGTGTTCCGCAAGGAATGAGAAACATAGGGACGTATCCCGGTGTTTCAGAAAGGTATAAGCATTGGAACGTATTCCAAATGCTCTAAACCAGAGGAGGTCTAACCCGTCGCACGCGCGAGGAGAAAGAATTACAATTGCAAGTGACAAGGTGCATAACAATGCAAGTAATGAGCATAACAATGCTAGATAGATGTGCACAATCAATGCAACGAATGAGCATAACAATGCTAGTGAAGTGGGTGCATAACAATGCAATCGGAATATGCATCATAATGCAAGCATGAGAAGTGCATAACAATGCGGGTGGAAGGGTGCATAACAATGCAAGTGGAATGTGCGTGACAACGCATATTTGAAACAAAATGCCGAATAAGGGAATACAAGCCTTAACGAGACCAAATTCAAACGCGACCTCCGATTTACCTTTCGGAGGGGTTTGCAACACACTCAGCTCAAAAACGGGCACACCCTGTTCATATTAGAGAGAGATAACATCTGCTGCTGCTTTAATTGCCATTCTGACTTGAAGCAGGCTTAAGCTTGGGGTCGAGATACACTCATACTCCAGAGAAACTGCGAGGCCTGAGAAGGTGCACCTGGAATGCAGTCTCAGAATTTGCCGAAGTTGAAACAGACTAAGATGCTCCAAATTTTCCCTTTTTTCTTTTGCTTTGCAGTCTGGAACCTATATAGCTTCAGATAGGCCCTGGTTTTACTATTCACACTTATCGGGGGTGGACCCTGCAGTTTTATGAAAGAACAAATACTGTTTTGCACAAATGTGGAGAATGGCACAGCACTCTGAACACAAGATGATTTTTTTTTGAAATTGAGAAATGAGTTCTCGACCGGGTATTGAGCCTACGACTGAACACAGCGAAAAAGACTCAACAATGGAAAACAAAAGGTAAACAACCTAAACACATTGAGACACGCTCGGAACGACTCAAAGCAAGAATCGAGAAAAACAAAACAAAAGACACGACATACAAACGTGTTATAAAGACGAGAGACCTCTCAGTGCACGAGGAGCCAGTTTCTCTGGGTATTATTTCCCACCCTTTCTCATTTGTGATTCTCAGATCACTCGGCCCTCAAGCTCTGTTTTTCTGAAAAAGCCCTTTTCCTCACTTTTTCTCTCAGCACACATCTCTCTATTCTTCAATCTCTCATTTTAAATCCCTCCCCTGGGTGGTTGATGGATAAACAGAAAGTTGTGGGCTCTTGCCCCTAGCATTCCGCTAGATTCTTCTTCTTGTTCACAATAGTGAGTTTCTTCCACAGAGGGGCTGTGCTACAATTGGGTGTGTAGCAAATCTACAGCTGACATCAGTTGTCGATGCTCTGCTGGGGAGTTTGGACATAATCAGATCTGTCCAGATGAAGGAGTGGAATATCTTGATCCATTCCATTTTGTGCTTCACACTTGGCTTGATACCTCGCTGCTTGGAGGATGTTGAGAGCTTTCGGCCCTTTTCTGTTAACTTCAGTTGTGCCCTCTTCTGGCAGGTAGAGTGCCCTTTTTGGAAAGTGCGTTGACAACGGGGAAAAGACAGGAAGCCTGACTCAACTGCGCCCCTAGTTCATTATTTTGATCATTTTTTTTGTTTTGGTTTTTAAACAATTTTGACCAACATGAAAGTTAGATTAACATGCTTGTTCGATTTTTGATTTGAAATCATGCAAGTCAGGCTATGAGCATTGAAAGTTTTCCCTTTTTTGGGTCCATGAAAAGGGTCCAGTTTTGGAAAAATGGAATGATTTTCGAGAGAATAGTCAACCTCAGTAAAAATTCTCAAAAACTATTTTTGCAAATGGCCAATGCTAAACGAGCACGGAACCTATCCTTGAGATGCGCAACCTCGGATCCAAAGGAAAACTGCCCCTTGCTTGAAAAGAGCTACATGGCAACGGAAAGTTGCCCCTTGTTTGAATGGCACCGTAGTGCATTGAATGGCAACGGAAAGTTCCCCCTTGTTTGAATGGCACCGCAGCGCATTGTAGTCAGTCCTCAGAGTGACGATCACAACCAAATCCTCAGCTTCAGAGAAGGCAAAGATGCTCAAAACCAATACATGGACACACTTGTTTTGCAGGTGTTTGCGGCTGGACTTCAGAATGAAGTTGCCTACGTATCCCAAACATGGGAATCAAGCCTTACGTAGTTCGGGTTAAGGTACACTCGGGTATTTAACCTTTACTTTTTTTCTTTTTTTTTTTGGGCTCTAACTTTTGCCAAGGCGCCCGTTGCGGGTTTTCGACCTTGCGAGCTTTGTTCTTTCTTTTCTTTTTCAATTCTTTTTCTTTTCTTTTGCTTTCTTTTTTTTTTTTTTGTATCTTTTCTTTTTTTCTTTTCTTGCTCTAACTTTTGCCTGGGTCGCCTTTCCGGGTTTTCGGCCCAGCGAGCCTCTCAAAGGGTAAAAGTATAACGAGTCCATGTCGAATGGTTATGAGATTCCGAAATCATCTGAATCCAAGAGAAGAGAATAACTGTTGTTCAGATTTGCAGAAGGATCCATTTTCGGCTCTTCGAGCGCATCGGGCATTTGTGCCTCTAGTTCGAGGGATGCTTCTGTTCTAGCTTCACAAGCTTCTTCTGATGAGGTCTGATCTTCTTGATCTGACTTTGGTGCCTCTTGCTCGAGGGCTACTTCCAATCTAGCCACACAGGCCTCTCTTAATGGTTGATCGTTGAACACTCCGAATTATGCTTCAAGATTTGAAAGCAAGGGGGTCGAGTCTCGAGGCTGAGAGCGATCCTAGGCTGCACAATCTCAAGAGCGATTCCACACAGGTCTTCGCAGGACTGTGCAAAATATTTTTTGAAATCTTTTAAGAAAGCGACTAATCGCTCGCGCTGAAGACAGTGTGGAGCCAATCTGGATCAAGCCAGGATCCTTCCCAGTACTCACATTAAAAAGCATGATCTCAATCATTAAGGGCTTAGCACGCCTCTCCTCCTCTCAATTGATCAAATTTTTGCAAAACCCGAGGAATTCCTTCCTCTTTGTTTTCACCACAGTGTTCAAAAGGTTTTGAAAGACTTAGGTCAATGCAATAATTTCGAGGCACAGAAGAGCATGTGAAATGCACCGCCGTTTCATTCAAACTTCTAGCACAACCGGCACAAGGCAGAAGCAAACACAAGAATGCAAAAATCACTGCTATTTCATTCAGAATCTGTTGGCACAACTGGCTCCCAGGCAGAAACAGACTCAAAAGAAAACGAAAAGACAAAACACAAAACAAGCAAATGATGTTTGAGGTAACATCCCCGAAATCACCCGACTCTTAAGAAAACAGGACTGACTCGATACAACAAGACAGACCCGACTGACTCAATATGAAAAGACTGACTCAAAACAAAACAATAGAACTGACTCAATACCCAAGCTAGAACATACAAAACCCAGCATTCACAAATGCTCAAAACAGTGCGTGCCATACACCATATCTGAAATAAACTGAACGTCGCCCGCAGGTGGCTTATCTCCCGATCACATTACATTATCCCCCACAAGTTCACTGATCAAGTGCCGATAGACTTTGCAGGACTTGGTGCGACGATAACCTCATTGTCAATCAGATTTTGTATCTCGTGGCGGAGACGGACACAACCGTCGGTGTCATGACCAGTTTGTTGATGGAAAGCACAGTACTTAGTCGGGTCATGCTTTGCAGGGAGAGGATCGGGTAGAGGCCGTTGTTCTAACGGTTTCAGATGTCCTTTCCTGAGTAGGACCCCTAGAGCTTTAGACAAAGGCATAAAGAGTGGGGTGAAAACCCTCTTGCCTCAGGGTAGATAGTCTGAAGTTCGGGGGTTTGAAGTGGATGCACCAACAAAGGGGGTGGCTGCTCTTGGTGTGGTGGTGGCGACCGTACCCACTTCGGAAGATCTTGCAACTGCATCACCACTGGTGGTCGCATTCGAACTGCGGTTGAATGCCCTCTTGGGCTGCTCTCGGTCTTGGTCAATCAGACCCTGTTTCAAAGCATCCTCGATCTGTACTCCCATCTCATGTAAGTCTGAAAAGGTGGGGAAGGGGAGCACAATCATCTTTTGCATAAGCTTGGGTTGGAGGTTGCGCACAACCATCCGAATCTGATTTTTGTCGGAAGGCCTTGTAGTCATCATTGAGGCCTTTGCCCTCCATCTCGTCACGAACTCTGAGAAACCCTCCTTTGGCTCTTGGCGGGTGACTTCAAGATCACGAGTTGTGACCTCAATCTGCGCGTTGTAGGAGTATTGATTACTGAAGGCCTCAGCCATCTCTTCCCAATTCTGTTTCACAGAGTTCTCCAATTTCCCATACCAGATTGCGGCTATCCCAGACATGGTTCGACCGAATAGTGATAGCTTCTAGGCTGTGGTGAGGCCCATTGGCCTTAAGATATCTAAAAACAACCTCAGGTGTACCATGGGGTCCCCGGACCCATCAAATCGGTCAATATGCGGCATCTTGAATCTATCCGGCAGCGTCACAGCTGCGTCGGTATATCCATCTTCAATGTCAAGGATGGTCTTGACTCCCTGGGATCACTTGAATAGCTTTTCGAGCTTGCTCAACTTCAATGCTGTGGGATCTGTCTTGAACTCAAAGGGGGAGTCTGGTAGGTTGGTGGGTGTTTTGGATAGCTGGGGTAAAATTGGGGGCGGAGCCGGCCCTACCGAAATGTCCGTACCTTCCTGGACATTAGGTGTTTCCCTGGGTGTCTGAACCCCTGGTGGGAGAGGAGCTGAAGTAGATACTCCAATTTGCTGCTCTAACCTGGCAATTGTCTCTGCCTGTTGGGCTATGACCACAGCATGTTGCTTGGCGAATTCTTCTTGATGGACAACGTCTTGCTGCATGGCTTTCATACTATCCTGGAGTTGGCGCACCATCTCTTCTAGACCCGACATATTGTCCTGATCTAACTGCGCAACCGGTATATCTCCCTGAGGTAAAAACAGATATCTCAACCCAACTGCGCACAGGTGAGATGGATAATGACTGCTGATCCGAAGACTGTTGAACTGATGATCTGTGCCGGACTGGCCCTTTTACCCTGTCTCTGGTGAAGGAACACTGATTGCCCTTGAACTAAATCTCTGACCCGACAAAGTCTATCAGCACAAGTCCAATGTACCTGGGGGATAGTGGAGCCTTCTGAAGCTATAGTTCCAGGACTACCCTAGCAAAAGAGAAAACAGACAGCATCTCAGCTCAATTTCACTGAAACGGATATGAGCATAACGGAACGACTGTACTCAATACTGATCATTGTTCCCCAAATAATTGTCCCAAAACTAATACCCTCAGGTAAAACTGATTCTCCAAATACTGATGCCCAGCAGGCCTGATACCCAAACTTGCAAACTGATACATGCATTCCCTGTAGAGATACACTCTAAAGCACATAACAAACAAGTGAGAGCCAAAACACCCCTATGTTGGGATAGGGTTTCCCTGTCCTATTTTTTTCAGGAGCTAGGGTTTCACTACGCACGCAGCAGTTTCAAACAACCTATATCAGGTAAGCAACCTGTCCTAGTTTGGAATGGTCACTATGGATTTCGAATATGTACTAGGTCGAATGGTCGAAAAGGGTGCCCCGGTAAAACCGGGGTTTGTGTTCCCATACTGGCAGAGCCCGCAACCGGTCAGCCTTATGGCATGCTTTGACAAAGTTAAGCCTCTAGCAAACCGCTCAGGAATAGCAGATGGCCAACACGGTGTCCTAGGTGCACCAATGCACATGCAATGCAAAGAAACACAGGAGTGTAGTCAAAACAAGATATCACGAGTTCAATTCCAGTTCTCTAATCTCCCCAGCAGAGTCGCCAGAAACTGTAGACGTCCCCGAACGCCCCGGGAGGATGAGTCCCGTTCCGTTCGCTTGTGGGTTTACTACAGTTTGGACTCAAATTGTCACGGTTCTTAATCTTGAACCAAATAGTCCAAATCTGGCAAATCGTTTTGAAAAATAGATTTTTTAGAAAGAAGTGCCAAACATGGACTGCTTTGCCAGATACAGAGTCGCCACCTAAATATTTTATTTTGGGAAATTTAGGAAACCCTGACTCGGTGCCAAAGGCCACGTGTCCGTCATCACCAAAGTTGCCTCGGCTCGGGAACTTGGGTACGATTGGGGAAGGTCAGCTATGAGCACCCCCTTTCGCCCGATCAAAGATCGGCCTCTACTAACCGTGATATCTTTTTTTGCAAGCATTATGTGTTCTTATTCCGGTTATTAGCCTAGAATTACTATGTTATGCGCGCAGCAAACAAGTATAGACCAAATCGCCTAAATTGGAACAAAACATTTCATATTTGTTTTGAAAATGGTTTGCTACTCGCAAGTAGGCTAAAATGCAGATTTTGCCACCCTTGAGTGAGCTTTAGAAAAGATGGTTTTGCCACTGTCTAGTGGGCTTAAAACTCACAGTTTTAATGCATTATTCCAATTTACGTAATTCAACCTCCATCCACAGGCATTCAAGCAGTTATATCACATAAGCAACTAGCCTCATGGTAATCATGCTGTCATGGCAACACTCATACGCATGCAAGGATGCTAAAGCAAAAGAACTTACAGAGTACTCCAAGCCAAAACAGAAACTAGTTAGTAATCATATGCATGATCCTAGTTCATGTTTAAAATGGCTAATGCAACACATGCAAAATGCAACTAAGATAGGCTCAGCTAATCTACAATGACATGTAAAATGCTACAACTAACACGTATTCAATTTGGAATTGAAATACAGATGCAGTTAGAATGATGCGCCGAGCCCGGTGCATGCAAAACAGATGAATGAATGCAAACATGCTATCATACTGTATGCTAATTTGAATATGCCCTAAACTAACCATCGAAAGCTAGTAAATAAAAGGGAAGAAAGACGTGGGGTTGGAAGACATACACACACTCACGCACACTTATTACACAATTGTCCTCGCTCGGAGGGTCTGAAAGAATATACAAATTAATTAACCTACAAGCTAATTAATTATTACAGACCACTTAATTTAATTAACAAATTAATTAAGCTAAGGAAAGCAATAAAAGGCCTCGGGAAGAGGGATGCACGCATGCTCGGATTGGCTTCGCCCGGAAATCCATTGCCATGACACATGTTGCCTCTGTTTTCCCTGCTCTGCTCTTCTGAAAATTGCACAAACCCCAAGGTTGCTTCTCTGGACACTGTGGAACACCACCGGCTAGGAGGAATGGTCACCGGCCATGGGGAATGATCACTGACCACAAATTGATCCACCGGCCAACAATGGATGGCCGGTCGGCACTGCAAATGGCCGGCCGGCCAAAACTTCCTGCAGAATCCTGTTTTGACAGCAGCAGAGGGCAAAACAAGGCATGGCAATGCATTTCAAGCAAATATGTGCACCAACACGTCCCTTATCATGTTTATGACTCAAAAGGACACGGTCCTTGATTCTCGGACCACCAATCGCGCATTTCAATGCGTGATGGCCCAAGGAAATCAAGTGTGCATTTTCAATGTGAAATGAAATGCACATAAACAAACAATGAGCTCAACCTCTATCATACTCAATTCAAGAGGCAAAGCATGCATGCCAAATGCAACCTAAGCATGCAATCTAAACATGCAACATGAACATGCAAGCAAGTAATGCACACTAGGCACACAACCTAAGCAAACAAGCATGCAAGGCATGAAACAAGGCAACAACATTTGAGCAACATGTCAAGCATGGACTTAAACTAATTTGGGCAACTCTATTCTAGACCCAAAACAGTGGCTAAATGTCATGGAAATGAGGGCCAAAACACATACAAGCATGCATGCCCAAGGGCCTAAACATAGAGCATAGGCCATCAACTCTTCAAAGCATGAAAAGGATGGAAAATGCAAGTATGCAAGCATGGAACATGGGCTGAAATACGGTTTCCAATGATGCCAAATCATGAGAATAAGCCAACTAAAGCATGCTAGTGACCCACATACTCAAGGCTAGTAAGCTAGAATACAAAGGAGCTATACAAAGCATGGCAAGGATGGCCTAAACAACCAAAAACAGACCTTAAGCATGTTAAAACATGACCAAAAACTTCATAAAGCTAAGCCAAAATATGCAAGCATGGTGGTCCAAATGCTAGATACATGTTAAGGCAATTTCATGGCATTACAAGACAAGTATGCAAAGCAAGCATGGTGTGTCTAAACCAAGTGAAAACAGAGGTAATATATGTCAAAATACTACCAAATAACACTTAAGACATGGCCAACATGCACTTAAAAATGATGCTCACACATGAGGCTATAATGACACATATTGAAGACAATAAGGAGAGGGGATGGCCCTCTCCTTCTTAGGACCTTAAACCACCATCCTCACCACTGAAATCCCTCAAGATTTCAGTGGTGAGGAGGCCCAAACAAAGTGGTCCCGAAGCTCACCAAAAATGCACAAAAGGGAGGCCAAACAAGGCCTAAGAGGGGGTAAACGACCCCAAACACAAAAGTGTCCTTAATGAAGTATCTTAAACACAAAAAAACAGAATTTTTTATGTTATACACAAAACTCAAAACAGCAAGAAAGATAGGCTAAAAGCTTGTGCAAAAACGGGGAATAAAAGAGGGTTAAAGGCTCACCCTTGTAGACCAACGAAACCAGCAGCTTCTTGGACAAAAAACCAGTCCCTTAGCCTCTGAAAATGGCTTCCAAGATCCTTAGGTTGATGATGGAGGTGTGTGCTTAGGAGTTGTGGTGCAAAGGGGCCAAGAATCACTCACTTTGGAACACTCTAACACATACAAATGTAGAGAGAGAGAGAGTGATATATATTCTATATATCAGATTTTTCCAACCCTTGAAAATGGTGGAGAGGCCCTCTATATATAGAGCAAGACAAGGTGCTAAGCTTCTTAGAGAAGCTAACATAAAAAGGGTCAAAGGGGGCAAGCTTTCAAGGGAAGCTAAGCAAAGGGGTCAAGCTTCTCTTAGAAGCTTGACAAGGGTTCAAGCTTCTTGGAGAAGCTAAAACAAAAGGTGCAAAAGGTGCAAGCTTCTCTTGGAAGCTTAGAAGGGTTCAAGCTTCTTGGAGAAGCTTGGAGCAAAGGGTTCAAGCTTCTTGGAGAAGCTTAGAACAAAGGTTCAAAAGGTTCAAGCTTTCTCAAGAAGCTAAAACCAAGGGTTCGAAAGGTTCAAGCTTCCTCAAGAAGCTAAAACAGGGGTTCAAAAGGGTCAAGCTTCCTCAAGAAGCTAAAACAGGGGTTCAAAAGGGTCAAGCCTCCCTAGGAAGAGGTCTCGGCCAGAAAAAGGGGCCATCGGCCAAAACTATAGTCGGCCGGCCACACTGAATGCCGACCGGCCAATGGTATACTTCACCAATGGCCGGTAGCCTCAAAACACGGCTGGTGGCCTCAAGCCACGGCCGGTGGGTGCCAGGGGTAGCTAAAAAGCTACTCTCTACCCCCAGAAACAAAACCGAAGTGTTTGGTGCGAAACCGAACACAAAAGAGCCGAGTTGAGAGGTCCTGAGGCAAGGCGCGTAGCCGAGACCTCCGGGAACTCAAAACGAACACTAACAAGGATGATCACCGAGTGTTCAAACGGTGACGTCCAAGTCTTGAGGACGGTCAAAAATGGGGTGTCTACACCTGCCGGCCTTTTTTTGGCATTACAGACCATCATTTTAGCCCTGCCAGCCATTGATGAGGCCTACCTGCCATCAATGAGGCACTGCCGGCCACAATGTTTTAACATATATTGTTTTAGATCTTTTGAGCCAGCTGTGGCTCACTGAGCCATCCTCCATACACATGTATGGAGGGATGGAGGCAAGTTTAAGCTTGTCAAGCAAGCTTTTGCTTGCATTGCTTATAAAAGGGGAGGCCCCTCTCCCTTTCTAGATGTTCAGAAAATTTAGAGGCGAAATCTCTCTCCCTCTCTCTAGAATTCTCATTCTATCTCTCTATATTGTGCTCAATAGTGCCTTAAAGTGTGTTTTCTTCACAATTTTGCAAAGGAACACCTAGTCAAACACCACCATCATTGAGCTGAGGTTCTTGGAGGTCATATTTGAGTTCCAAAAGTTGGTTTTGGGCTCAAGAACTTGATGTTATTGATGTGATTCAAGACATCCTTTTTAAGGCTTTATTCTAATTGCTTATTTGGCCACCTTTGCATGATATTTTAGGCCTTGCTTGCAATTACAAAAACCTTTGTTTTTAAGCGTTAAAAATGGTTGTTTGAGGCCTTGTTTGAGTTAGGGGCAATCTCCCCCCTTTTATGGCTTATTTTGCTTTGCTTTGAGCTATGTTCTAAAGCCTTTGAGATAGCCTTTTCTTGGCCTTTTCAGTGGTGGAAAGTGGGTCTTGGGACCCAAAATAAGAGGGGGTGGTCCCCCCTCCTCTTGTCTTGTTAGCATGTGTTGTTGGCCTCATACTTGAGCATGTTTTTCTACCATCTCTTGACTTGATCCAAGCATGTTTTCGTGACTTTTTGGACCTGTTATAACTCTATTTTTGGCTGGTTTGATCACCTCTTGCATGCTTCATGTACTTGTAGTGCAAACATGTTTGTTGGCCTAACATGTTCCATGCTTTAGTTCATCATTCTAGCATGTGTTAGCTTTGCTCCAGCACATTTTTGCCACTGATTTAACATGCTTGAGGTCTTTTTTAAGTGGTCTTGGTCATATATGCTTAGCTTTGTATAGCTATAGTGTAGTTGGGCTTCATTAGTCTTGTGTTTTGAGTCCACTAGCATGCTTTGCTTGGGTTGTTGGCATGATATGGCATCGTCTAATATGTAATTTCAAAGCATCTTTCACTGTCATACTCTCATGTTTATCACTCTTTCATTGTGTTTAAGAGTTGTACCTTTATGCCTTGTTTGTGAGCTAATACATGAGCATATCTTTCTTGCCATCTATGTTGCAAGTCTAGCATGTTTTTGCCATTGTTTCGACTTGCCTTAGGTCTGTTTTGTGTGGCCAAGGTCATTTGAGCATTGTTTAATATGGTTGTAGTGTAAAGGGGCTTGACTAGTTTTGAGTTTTGGGGCCTTTAACATGTTGTGCATGTGATGTTTGCATGGTATGGCACCATTTGGCATGTAATTTCAGTGCATTTAGTGTAGACACACTCTCATACACTTCACTTCTTCATAGCTCTTGAGAGTTGTACCTTATGCCTTGCTTGTGAGCCATAAGTTGGGCATGCTTTTCTTGCTTCTTGTGCTTAAGTTTCAGCACATTTCGGCCACTCTTTTGGCATGCATGAGGTCAGTTTGTTGAGCATTGTAGTGCATGCTTCATGTGTAATGTTCTTCACTTGCTTTAGTGCTCTTGGCCCCTTAACATGTCTTGCATGCATTGCTTACATGATAGAGTCTTGCGCATGCCACCTTAGCATTGAAAGATTAGCATGTTGTATGTGCATTGTATCATGTTCAACCGGACGTCATGTTGAACACAAGGTGGATTGGCCCACTTCATACTCAAAGTGATGAAAGTGAGCCAATCCGCTTTGTCTCCATTGCCTTTGATCACTTATGATAAGGCCGTGGTCTTAGTGTCTTGTTTGTTGTGCATTCATCGAATTTGTGCAAATTGGATCTTTGGCCGTCATGCATTGAGATGCTTGATTGATGGTCTTGAATCCAATGGTGCCTCTCCCTTGATGTTTTGAGGTGATATGGAGTGGTATAGTACGTACATACCCTCAGGAGACCCTCTATTTTCTCTATTTTGTGCTCTGTTGCAGAATGGTGTCACAGCACACTAGTGGCCGGCAGTGCCACATTGATGGCTGGCACCCTTGCATTGTTGGCCGGCATAGGCCCATCTTTGGCCAACAGGTGGCCAACAGCAGCCCCTCATAACCGGCAGGCCACTGGTGCACTCCCCAGCACTATTTTGGTAAGATTTAGCAGCAAGTTCTCGAGGACACCCTACAAACAGAGCCTCTAAAAAGCTAACCGGGGAGCTTTTCAAGGCGGCAACCGAGAGCATGCATCCTTCATTATTCAAGGTAGAGCTGAGGCAGCCTAGTTTACATACCTTACATGTTTGTCTTGATTAGTTAATTTGTTAAAGTATTGTAATAATTAGTAATTGGTTTGCCAGTTATTCGATTTGGTTGTGTAATAATTAGTCTAATTAGATTATTAGATTAGTTGAGTAGCTTAGCTTAGAATAGCTTAGCTTTCATTCGGACCCTCCGTCGAGAGGGCAAATGTTGTAATAACGGTACGTGTATGTCTGCATGTCTTCCAACCCCCACTTCTTTCTCCCTTTTACTTATCAGCTTTTGATGGTTAGTTTAGGGCATATTTTCAATTAGCAGACCTTATGCTTTGCATGCATGCATCATTCATTCGTCTTACATGCACCGAGCTCGACGCATCATTCAAACTGCATTGTATTTCAATACCTATTTGAATGCATGTATCAAGTGTTGCAACTCATATGACATCTTAGATAGCCGAGCCTATTTAGTTGCATTTTTGCATGTGTTGCATTAGGCATCTTAACATAGCTAAGGTCATGCATTGATTTCTAACTAGCTTTTTGTTTTGGCTCGGAGTACGCTGTAAGTGTTTATGCTTTAGCATCCTTGCATGAGTGTAAGTGATTGCCATGTTTAGCATGCTTGCCATGAGGCTATTTGCTTAATTGCTATAACTGTATGAATGCCGGTGGATGGAGGCTTTATTCCTTGAATTGGAACAATTCATCAAAATGTGAGTTTTAAGCCCACTTTGCGGAGTTTCATCAAAATGTGAGTTTTAAGCCCACTTTGCGGAGTGGCAAAATCACGTTGTTTTAAAGCCCACTTGAGGGTGGCAAATCCGCGCTTTAGCCTACTTGTGAGTAGCACTTTCAAACCATTTTCACAAACAAACATGAGATGTTTTGTTCCAAATCGAGCAATTTAGTCTATACTTGTGTATTGTGCGCATCACATAGTAAGTTAGCTAATAATCAAACAAGAACACATGTGTTTTCAAAAACAATATATCATGTTTAGTAGAGGCCGATCCTTTGATCGGGCGAGCGGGGGTGCTCATTTCATGACCTTCCTCCCTCGTACCCAAGTTCCCGAGCTGAGATAACTTTGGTGATGACAGATACGTGGCCTTTGGCACGAGTCAGGGTTTCCTAAATTTTTCAAAAACAAAATATTTAGGTGGCGACTCTGAAATCTGGCAAAGCAATCCATGTTTTGTGCTTTTTAATTAAAATCGATTTTCCAAAACGATTTGTCGAATTTGGACTCTTTGGTGATTTATCAGTCTTACATTGCACTTTTTGAGATTAGATTCAGAACCATGACTGGAGTCCGAGCTGTAGTAGCTATGAACCCAAATCTGCGCCCACTCCAAAAGGAGGGCATGCGGAGGAAGTTCGGGCAGTCTCCAAATAGCGGGCGCCCAACTCACAACACCTTCCACATTTTGCCAGGTTGATACGGCGGGATAGCAGGCACCAGACATTCATGTCTTTTCACAGTTGCCAGCTCAATACAGCGGGGCAATTGGACACCCAAAAATATTTTTTTTTCCACATTTATTGACTCTAGAAACGGCGAGGATGTGGACACCAAAAATCATGTTCTTCCACATCTGCCAACTTTAAAAATGGCGGACTCGTGGACACCCAAAAATATTTTCCCACATTCGTCTGGCGATATGCGTAGACAAGGCAATTGGGCACCTTGACTCCCTACGCGCGTACCAATTACAACACAACACAACATAACCCAACACAACTCTATCCAACTCAACATAACTCAACGCATTTCTTAAATCTTCACTTCATCATTTCATCACAAATCTCATATCATCAATACAATTCACAATTCAAAATCCCCAAACTCAATCTTATCTCATAACACAACTTAGAATATCAACAACAAGAGTTCAATCGCAATTTTTACATGGATTTTTCCAAACATTTTCAAAATTCAACTAAATATGGATACGTGCAGTTTAACATCTCAACTTCATGATGCCACTTTCAATTTAAGCAAAAACCATCAACCATCTTTATGAGCCAAACTAGAGTTTTGGAAGAAATTGAAATTTTTCACAAAAACACTTTTTCTTCCAACTCTTCTATTCATCATTCACCCAAAATCATAACCCAACCCAAAAAGGTAATTCCCAAAACATCAAACCCAAACCCCCAATCTCATGATTTGTCACAAAATGCATAAAAACTAAATTTTGTTAAAGGAAAAATACCACAAATCTATCCATAAATGAAAGTATTAAAAGAGAACTAAAAATTCCTACCTCAAAAGAAGAAAAGATGAGAAAATCTCTAAAGAGACAGCTCAATGCTCGACGAAAGACCTACATATCACACATAGTATGTACTTGAAGATTTAGAACTTAAACGATGCAACAAACGGCTTAAACCTAACTTCAACCTTATGCCTAGCTCAAAACATTGCTAACATGCTCTTAGAGTGCTAAAATGCAAGTTCTAGATGTCTCGAGGGGTCCATATGCAAGAAAACATTGAAAACATGGTCAATTGAAAACTTAATCCATGAATCAAGTCTAATTTAATTGTTTCTGCTTCGTAAATTTGAACATAAAACTCATCTTTAAAATAATCTTCTCAAACTCAAATTAACCAACCTCAATAGAGTCTCAAAGCTCCAAAAATAAGTAAAATAATTTCAATTGAGAGAATAATTCAAAATTCAAAACAATCTCCAAGTTTTCTGATTCATAAATTTAACATGAAAATTCATCTTTAAAAATCATCAACAAACTTCAAATTCTTTTCATAAAATGAGTCATAAGGTTCTAAAAACATGTTAAATAACATCAATTGAAAGATTTAAAAACTTCCAAGTTGAGAGGGGAAGAAAGCAGAGCCTCTCCCTCTAGAATCTAGAGAGAGATAGCTCCCCCCATTGGTTTTCATGGTATCTGGTGCATTCCCGACCAGTTGGTTAACTGCTCCGCCCTACTTTATGTGTTAATGAGCATGTTGTTATATGGATTATGTGTTTTGTTATGTTTTCTCTATGTTTTTTTGATGTTTAATGTGAGGAACTTTCTGGTGTTCTTCGAGGATCCCTGGATGTGGTCAGTAAGTGCCCGTGGTGGATGTTCATGGTCCATTTGCAGGTACTCCGGTGTTTGGTTTTGCAGCTCCGGCGGCTGGGTTGATTCTCACTGATTTGGGGTGTTGCCTGAAGCCTGGTGTTAAGCTCAGGTGACCATGTGGGTGTTCATGCCATTGCATGGTGATTCTGGGGTGATCCGCCACCAGTGTCTCGTCAATGGCTCGGCAAGGTGGGATGGATCTCAGTTCAGCACGGCTGGGCTCTATTTGGCTCATAGGCTTGTCGTCCATGGTTTGGGTCGCCATAGGTGTTGGATTTACCCTGTTCGGTTGCTGCCTTGTCCGAAGTGGGTCTGCTTGTAGCATCTCTCTCTCTAACTTTTCTAGAAAGAGAGTGATGATGGTTATGGGTGTGTGTTTATCTGGGTCACGTTGCTATTTTCTTATGCTCTGTGGCCCAATCAACTTGTTTGTTGCTTCAGAATGGAGCTGGTTGTGTTTTATCAGTAGTGTCTATTCCGGCGCCGGTGTTCTAGTTTCTTTTTGAGCGGTTGTGGTGACTGCTGGTGTTTGTAGTCAGGGAGTATCTTCCCCGGTGATTGTTTTCGCCGTTTTTTAGGTCTTCTGGTGGGGTTCTGCGGGTTGGTTGCCATGTTTGGGCTAGCAGTGCTGGGTTTTTGGTAATCAAGCTTCGCCAGCCATGGTGGACTTCCGACCCTGGTGTATTTTTAATGCATGAGCTACGAAGGAGATGAAGTGGGTTTCACGAGTCTTGGGCGCGTGGGATTCATTAACAAAAGTAGCTGGGTGCTTTCATAGGCTATACATCATTTATGAATGATGTGTTTTTGACGCGTGATGAGTGTTTGTTGTAATGTTGCTGCGTAGCAGGTTGCACCACGAGGGTGGAAGGTGGGATTTTTCTCTCTCACGTGGGTTGCTTTTTTTTGAAATTGTGGTTGCTGGTCATTGTTTTCAAAAACCATGGGTTGGTTTTGTGGCTGACAAATGATGTGAGTTATATATATATATATATTATATATACTATATATATATACTTGTTATGTAGTGGGTTCTCGGTGGATTCAGTTGGTAGTGGGCCACGGTTTGGTGTGTATATTTATATATTCAGTTGGTTGTGGCCCATTGAGCCGTTCAATGTGGGTGAAGGGAAATTCAAGCAGTGCCCACTGTTTTGTGGGTTTTTTTTGGGACATGGTTTGCTGATGTTATTAGACCCAATTTATGGGCCAAGGGAATTACGTTCGGCTGTGGATTTCTGTCAGTCCGTGGGCTATTTTATTTGGCCCCACTTATTTTTGGGTTTGTTAATGGTATGTTTTTTATACAATTGTCCATATATTTTTCCCAAGTACCCATCTATTATTTTTTGGATGGTACAGGGTACTTTGGGATTAAAATGATATATAGAATATTTTTGTTTATGATTGTTATGTTGGGGAACCGTCTGCTATGGGTGTGTTTTTTAGTTAGTTATTTTTTTATATTTTTTATTGGTTTCCCCTTTTGGTGGGTTTGTGTTTTCATTGTATTATCTGGGGTATGTCCATTGTAAACATGTAAATTTTTTGTCTTTAATTTATGACTTATCCACCAAAAAAAAAAATTGAAAGATTTATTCAAGATTCAAAACAAATCTTCAAAATGAAACTTTCTTGAATATTCAAATACACATGCAACAAATGCTATAAACACAATCAATGCAAGATTTCTACCTTAAATCTACAATAAATGAAATGATACATGGATGATTATGAGTGATTGCATTAGAATCTATCTATTCCAAACCCTAGCATACAAAACTCACGGAATCTCTCCTCAAAACTTCCATATACATGCAATTGATCTTACAAAACAAGATTGATATATGATTTCTGTCATAAAATCATGAAAAATGCAAGAATACAATGATGAAACACAAGATAGATGCATGAACTCATCAATCTCAAACCCTAGATTGCAAAGTTCCATGACATTCTCTACGAAACCTAAAATACAAGCTCTAGTTGTGAATCCATGTGAAACAAGATCAAAACATGAAAAAAGATGAAGAAATCTTACCTTAGGATGAAGAAATCAAGAAGCCCTAACTTCTCCTCTTCCTCCTCTCTCTCTAAGCTCTCAACATAAAACACGCAAGCTAACACCAACTCACTCTACATCTCTATTTAACCCAAAAAGGTGACTAAATTATCCAAAGAAGGCCTTAACTTACCAAATTAAAATTAACATAAAACAACTCATCAAACTAATAAAATCTAGTTAATATAATCATATACAACCCTTAATTACACAATTAAACTCGAATTAGTGTCATACCAATTAAATTAGTCATATTTAAATTACAGAAACAAAAACTTATAAACATATAAATTTTGCAATTAAACTTGAAATAATCATTTATATAAATTTCATAACTATAAATTAATCTCACACATGTCAATTTAGATTGTGAAGTCTCATACAAAATTTTTCAATCAATATGAAAATTAGCAAATCAAACAAATTTGTCCTATCATAAATTAAATTCTCATACATGCAATTAAACATGAGACATGGCTCATATGCGAATATCATGATTATAAATCAATCCTATACATGACAAATTAAATATTTAAGGTCTCATATTACCTCTTCCGAATCAGAATTAATCTATTTATCACATAATTCACACAGCACTTATAATAACCCATGAAAAAGCGATTATCACAAGGCTAATTAACGATTAAATAATCAATTAAGCAAAAGCAAGGTCGGGGTGTTACAGTGCATATCACCAGACGAATGTGGGAAATGTTTTTGGGTGTCCATGAGCCTGCCACCTTTAAAGTCGGAGAATGTAGAAAAAACTTGATTTTTTGGTGTCCACAAGGCCGCCGTTTCAGGAGTTGGCAAAAGTAAAAAGAGAAAGGTTTTCGGTGCCCATTATCCTGCTGTTTTTAGAGTCAACAAATATGGAAATATTTTTTCTATATAAATTTATATCGTTCCAATTCAAACAACGAGCCTTCATCTACAGATACTAAAGCAGTTTAGCAAATAAGCACATAGCCTCATGGCAAGCATGCTAATCATGGCAACATTCGCATTCATGCAAGTATGATAAAGTGTAAAAGCTCACCTAGTACTCCAAGCTAGGAAGATATGGGTTAGAAAACTATGCATGATTCCTAACTATGTAAAATGCCTAATGCAACACATGCAATAAAATGCAATTAATAGGCTCGGCTACTAATATGGCATATGGATCGGTTTGATAACATGCAATTAAACACGTATTCAAAGATTTATTGAAATGACAATGCAGTTAGAATGATGCGCCGAGCCACGGTGCATGCAATACGAATGAATGGATGCAAGCATAAAGCATAAGGTATGCTAATTGAAACGTATCCCTAATCTAACCATCGAAAGCGGTTAAGTAAAAGGAAGAAAGACGTGGGCTTGGAAGACATACACACACACACGCACACTTATTACAACATTATGCCCTTGCGAAGGACGGTCCGAATGAATAAGCTAACTAGCTGATCAAGCTAAGCTAAGCTAATTAAGTTAATTATTACAAAACTCAAATGAATAATTAACTAACTATCTAAGCTAATTAAAATAAATTAACTAGGCTAAGCTAATTAAATATTACAACATCAACTAATTAGCTACAACTAATTAGACTAATTAAATATTACAACACAATTTGCTATGCTAATGAAACAATAAATAACCAAACGCATTTAATATGAGCATGACGGAAGATAGATGGAGGTTGCATGCGCATCGCCTGAAAGCTGCTCTGTCTGTTCCAGACTGCCTCTGTTTCACATTCAGCCACTGCCTCTATTTCTACAAAACTGCACTGCTGGCCACACACCAAGGGCCAGCCGTGCATTACTGATGGCCGGCCAGGCCTTCAGAGGGCTGGCCGTGCATTGATTTGGTGCAAACTTTGTTTTTGTGCTCTGAGATGAAATCAGTGCAGATAGAGCATTTTCAAGCTCTGTTTGTCCTTCCTTCCTTCTCTGTCATAGGAAAACCTCAAGAGAAGGTTGGGATTGACTCCAAAACCATCAATGAGCAATATGATCGCTTGATGATCTCAGAGATCATCTTGGACCAAAAATCAATAAATGTAATACAAATGGACCCCCCCTCCCTTTTTGTCATAGAATGAACTCAAAAAAAAAAAAAAAAAGAAGTTGAGACGCTTCAAGGACATCAAAAACACCATGAATTGATGTTTGATGACCCTTGACACAAGGAACTTGGCATAACGTCCGGCCAAGTTCAAGCTATTTAAGCCATTTTCTTTAGGTGTGTTGATCCAAATTTTAAAACCAGTTATTTTAGGTCTTGCCATTCATTAGTCCATTTGTCCAAATGTGATGTTAAAGTCCTCTAAACAAGAAGTGGTGTCAATCAAGAGGTCCTCCCAAAACATGAGAAGGAGACTACACCGTTGACGATGAATCTCCAAAGAGATTAAGCCATTAAGTGTAGGTCTCTTTTACATGCATTGAGCAACCTTAATTGGTTGAAATCATTCTCATGAATGAAAGATATGAAATGATTGATTGATTAGCAAACTTAAGCCTCAAAACACGGAAAATGAACAAAGAAAACATATTTAAACAACAAGTATGCCAACTAATGAGACCTCAAGTGTATCAAACAAGGCATGAACCAATTGAAAAAGCTTAGACAACCTCAAAATAGTCCTAAATACATAAAAATCAGAGGTGAAACATGCATGAAAAGGGGTTAAAAAGCTAGACAATAAAGATGAGAATTAAGGTTAGTAAAGAAGGATGAGGGAGGGAGGCTAACCCCTCCATTTTTGAAGCTTCAAAGCATGGTTTTCAGCCTTTTTAAACCTCTGAAAATCAGTATAAAAACCAAAGGAAAATAGTGAAAAGGAAAGGGTTTGAGTTATGAATAAAGGTGTAGAAAGAGCAAGCTCTATCTACCCTTTTGGTAACCCTTCAAACCCAACTCCAACACTTCAAACAAACTCAAAACCAACCAAAACAACAAGAATAATGAAGTAAAGGATAGAAATGAAAGCAAGAAAAGAGACAACACGCTTATACCTTTCAAGAAGTAAACTTGTTCTTGGAGTTTCAAACTTGGTTTCAACGCTCTCTCAAGCTTGAATTACACTTCCTTAAGATTAACCAAGGCTTTAGGATGGTAAGGCAAGGTTGTGTATGATGTATATAGGTGGTGTAAGCAAGCTAGGTTAGCTCCAAGGTAACTTGCAATGGAAGAAAGAGGAGTGAAGGGCTCTCAAGGTGTATATATCTCTTCTTAATTTTTTTCAACCCTCAAAACAACCCCAGAGCTTCGATTTTATAGAATTCGAGCTGAAAAGGGAATAAATATCTTCAAAAATGGACAACTGGTGGCCTCCCGCCTAGAACAGTGTTTATCGCCATCGAAGGTTGGCCGACCATTCATAGGCACGACCAACCATCACTAATGCAAGGCTGAGCCTTGATGGCCTCCCCTGTTTTTTTTGTTCAAACTCACCTCAAGGTGAGAAATGGTCCAAAAAAGAAACCCAAGGGTTCAAACAAGATAAATGTTGAAGATGTGAGGTTATTTCGAAAGCCTGACTGATTCTGAATCGCTGCGGATTTACAATTCAACTTTCATCATTGAGTGCATTAAACCAAGCGTCTGAGTCTCGAGGGCAGCCAAAAATGGGATGTCTACAGTTGCCTCTCTCTGACAGAGCTCGAAATCATAAAATGATGTGAGTGAATGTCAAAGCCCAAAGACGACCCATTTTGACAAGGTCGTAAGACTTGGACAAGAAAGCAAGACATAGATTAAATGGTTGCGCCCGCAGGCAGCTTATGTATCCCTTTGCAAGGAATCAAACCAGCATAGTTCAGGGACAAGATGCAAATGATATGCATGATGCAAGAACATAACTTATGATCATGCAATGAGGCTATGCAATGAAACATTTTAAATGCAACTGCAATGCAAAGAAAATGCTATAGGTAAACAAACTGGAATAAGGTACAACAATTCCAAACCTAGAAAGAAGACCACGCGCCACGCGCGAGAAACATAAGCCAAACCACATTTCATGCAGAAAGGATGTAAGAAAATTAAAGCTCAACTACGTGACATGTAGGAAAGGCGAAGGGCAACGTAACCGTCGAGGACACTCGAGGTCTCAACCGAGATCCTAACGCATTGCATGCGAAAGGACAAAAAAGAATGGTGTGAACACCAGGACACATCCGAATGCTTTTAACCAAAGGGATCAATCCTAACGCATCTCACGCGAAAGGAGAAAAGGGGATGTGAACACTGGGATGCACCCAAATGTTTTTAACCAAAGGGATCAATCCTAACGCGTCTCACACGAAAAGAGAAAAGGTGGTGTGAACACCGGGACTCACCCGAATGTTTTTAACCAAAGGGATCAATCCTAACGCGTCTCATGCGACAGGAGAAAAGGCGGTGTGAACACCGGGACGCACCCGAATGTTTTTAACCAAAGGGATCAATCCTAACGCGTCTCACGCGAAAAGGGAAAAGGCGGTGTGAACACCGGAACGCACCCAAATGTTTTTAAACAAAGGGATCAATCCTAACGCGTCTCACGTGAAAGGAGAAAAGGCAGTGTGAACACCGGGATGCACCCGAATGTTTTTAACCAAAGGGATCAATCCTAACGCATCTCACGCGAAAGGAGAAAAGGCAGTGTGAACACCGGGATGCACCTGAATGTTTTTAACCAAAGGGATCGATCCTAACGTATCTCACGCGGAAGGAGAAAAGGCAGTGTGAACATCGGTACACACCCGAATGTTTTTAACCAAAGGGATCAATCCTAACGCATCTCACGAGAAAGGAGAAAAGGCGGTGTGAAAACCAGGACGCACCCGAATGTTTTTAACCAAGGGATCAATCCTAACACATCTCACACAAAAGGAGAAAAGGCGGTGTGAAAACCGGGACGCACTCAAATGTTTTTAACCAGAGGGATCAATCCTAACGCGTCTAACGCAAAAGGAGAAAAGGCGGTGAGAACACCGAGATGCACCAGAATGTTTTTAACCAAAGGGATCAATCCTAATACGTCTCACACGAAAGGAGAAATGGCGGTATGAACACTGGGATGCACCCGAATGTTTTTAACCAAAGGGACCAATCTAAACGCGTCTCACACGAAAGGAGAAAAGGCAGTGTGAACACCGGGACGCACCCGAATGTTTTTAACCAAAAGGATCAATCCAAATGCGTCTCACGCGAAAGGAGAAAAGGCGAGGATACGATTCGAAGAGCATGAGTGATTTCACCTGAAATTTCTCCAAATGAACCGTACATACAATATTGTCTGATAAGAAATGATGAAATGAAGTGAACCACGATTCAGTCCAAACACATTTGAACAAATACAGTTAGATAAACAAACTTCAAATGAAACAAATGAGCTCACACAATAATAACAACTCTTTTCTCTTTCTTTTTTTCTTTATTTTTTATATATATATTTTTTTCACTTTTTCTTTGTGTTTCTGTTATTATATTTTTCTTCTTTTCTCTTTTTTTTGCCCTTTTTGTTGACATACAACTCCTGATTCGAGTCAAACCAAAACTAACAATTAAACAAACTCAGGAATCAACACAGAAATTAAAACTCAAAATTAAAACCCGAGACCAAAACTCAGAAATTAAAATAATGATGAAATAAAATGAAATAGAATAAAATAAAAAACAAATTAGCAATGCAAAAAAAAAAAAATTGAATCATCGAAGGCCGGCCGGGCCTCGGTGATGCACGCCCGGGCATTGATAGCGTCAGCCAGCCTTCAACAACGGCAAAGGGCAGATCGGTAAAACACCACACCTGTGGCTCTTTAAAACACACAAAACTCTCATTTTGATCTCACTCTAGGCCGGAAAACCCTCCTCCTTCTCTCTAAACCTCCCTTCTTTCTAGATTTCTTCTCCTTCTTGAGTTTTCACAGCAACCCTCACAAATATTTCCTAAAATAACTTGTTCTCCTCTTCATTTTGAACCAATTAAAAATTGTTTTGGTTGAAGTTTGGGTTCTCTCTTTGTTTTTCCCTCATTTTCTCATCTTTTTGCCCAACCTTGTCATATTCTCCTTTGATTTTTCATCCCCTCTTCATTTTCTCTCTCTTAGGGTTTGAAACTTTAGGATTTCACCTACTTTCACTCATCCCCTTCACTTTTCTTCGCTTTTTCCATGGCTAGTGATGAGGTTCCCATTCCAGAGCCTACTATAGGTGTTGGCGCTGCCCTTGGCGTAGATATGGAGACGGACGAAACCGCTGCATTACTCCCTCTTGCCGAGAGGCCTTTTGATGCGGCCACATACCAGCCGCATACACACGTGCCACCTCCTGGCGGCATCTTGAGATTCGAGGGCTTTATTCCAGGGCTGGATGAGGATACTTTACTGTGAGAGCCTATGGAGCATATCTCTGTCGACGCTTCCACGGTATATAATTCTTTCCCCATTTTACTTTGCATTTTACTTTACACATATGTTGAAATGTTGAGCTTGATGAACAAATCACTTATTCGTGCTGCACATACACTGATAAAACTCTCAATTGATAGGTGATCGCCAGGAGGATAGGCGGCTATGGCTCTATCTCCGGCCTCAGATGTTAGTATGAGCAATTTCCCACAGAGGTTCGCACTTTGGTAGATGCTGCTGGCTTTGGACCCTTTTGCTACGGGCTCATACAAGTGAGAGCTAAGTCTTGGCTTTACGGTGCCTTGGTGGAGAGATGGTGGGACACCACCAGCTCATTTCACTTCTCTTCTACCGGGGAGATGACACTGACCCCATATGACTTCTCGATGTTGACTGGTCTGCGGGTTGGGGTTGGCGGCCCAGTCCCTTTCGATCCAGACATGACTCAGTGGAGAGATGCACAGCTCCAGCTTCTTGCGGCAATCTCGAGCACTACCAGCCATGGGATGGTGTGCTACAGTTGGTTCTTGGACCACTTCTCCGGTACATAGCCGACTACTGCAGACGAGGTTGCTTAGTACACTCGCGGCTTCCTCATATATCTTCTCGGTACTACCCTATTTGCAAACAGGGAAAATACCATGGATTATACATTCTCAAGGCACTGGTACATCTTTCTCGGGTAGCGAATTACAACTGGGGTGGCACAGGTCAGGCCATTCTATACTGCTATATGAGCTCTGTCTCTCGCCGCAAGGTAGATTCACTTGGCAGCTACTAGAGGGTTTGGGGGGTACATCCTACACTCACCTTCCTGATGCACTTTATATTCTATTCATTATTGCATTTCTTGCTTATTTGATCCATTTTCTCATGCCATCTATCTGTCTTTGATTTGCAGCTTTGGGTCTACACATACTTTACTTCGTTGGCCCCAGTTCCAGTAAGGCCAATCGAGTTGTCTGTACCATGCTCTCGGTACTACAACTCACGATTCGAGCAGCGTCGCCTTGTGGATTGCACCTTTCCATATTTTTGCCGTTTCTTCGACACTATCACAGCAGATCAGGTATTGCACTATTTCCCACATTATATGATCATTCTTATACTGCTGTACTATATCACCTCACCATTCTTACACTGTACTGACTTCTGACACTGCACTGTTATTCTGACACACTGCACTGCCATTCTGACACCACACTGATTCTGACACTATATTGACACACCGCACTGCCATTCTGACACTACACTGATTCTGACACTGCACAGATTTTCTCAGGTCGACTAGCACCCTTGGGCAGGCATTCCTCACGTGTCGAGGGCGACCTATACCACTGCCTGGCACGCTTCCACACTGACGATCCTGTTTGAGGGGCTTTTTGGCTGAGCATACTACCTGGGGGAGAGATTCATCTGCCAAACTTGGGGCGTTGTTGACCTTGATGTTCCACATCCTCCTCTTATCGGTATGAGAGTAATAGATGATTAACAGGATGGTCCTGAGCTGGACCTCTTGATGATAGGTGAGGACGGCAATCGTCACCATGAGCCCGGCGACTTCATGACTTTCTTGTGCACTCGGGTGATGGCACCTCTTACCCCAGGCGTGGCTCGAGCTGTACCAGAGGTTGCTGCTGTCCCTACTGCTAGGGCTGGTGATGCACCCATTAGAGGTGCGCCTGCCACTGCTCCCATTCCTGGATTGCATGTGCTTCCCACCAAGATTATGTACATGCATCCAGATAGAGTGATTGAGCAGATCCTGCTCGAGCCCATCGAGGAGAGGGACCGCAGACTTATGTTTGCCCCTGGCGTTGAACAGGTGCACTTTCTTTTTATGCTAATCCATGTTGCACTGTAGCTTATTCTCAACCATTACTATTTTTTGTTCAATTACTTTTATCTATTTTTCTCGGTTTCTCTTGTTTTGCAGATTCCCCGAGAATACGGTGACAAGCTCCTTCGGACGATCAACTGACTACTTATCATGGTACGGAGGAGGCAGACTGCCTCAGTCACCCACAGGATTGAGGTACATTTTGTGTGTAGCTTACTATCCTTGCCATACTGTACACTCCTGATCACTTTATCTGATATCTAATATCTGATATCTGATATCTTTTTTAGCATAAGCCGATGCCAGCAGTTCCTGCAAGACCTTTCGCAGCCAGTAGGCGGAGACGAGGCCTAGTGACAGGCTGAGGAGGTGCTGGCCGGGAGAGAGGTCCAGTGAGGCAGCGCTCCCCTTCCAAGGAGTCTTTTGACAGGTCTACGACCCCTGAGGATGAGGGAGAGGAGACAGACTTGCAGTCGAGCAGCCCCAGTGATGACAGCGATGCACCTCCTCCACAGCCGATGAGGAAGAGAGCGAGGATGGGCTATTGACAGCGATGTTGACTTCGTTTTACTTTGCTTTTGTTTTCGTTTTGTTATGTAGTTATAAAACTAGCTTCGGATCTTTTATTTTTCAAAATCTTTCTTTTATTTGGTTATATAAAACAATGATCGGGGTTGGGCCCACCAGTTATGAAAAGCAAGTTTTGTTGAATGATTTCTTTGTGCAATATGATCTTTGCATTACCTTTGCTTTTGCTATGTTCGGAACAGTAAATGCCTTGCTCTCGGATTGATTGATGGATCGGATAGTAACTTACAACTGACCAAAACACAAAATACAACTCGATAACAGAAAATAAAATGAAAACAATTTGAAAAAAGCTAATAAACACTTGGTACAAACAAAACAAAACTCAAAAGTACAATTGCAATTCATTCACACAAAGGCCAGGCTTCATTGCAGCAGACTTGCACTGGGCTAGCACCAAGACCTGGCCGGGCTTCACTGATGCATGGCCGGCTATTACTGATGCACAGCTGGCCATTAGTGTGATGTCGGTCAGTGCTGCCCAGGTGTCATGCTCAGCTTCTTCCAAAACTCTATAAATAACGCTCCCATACTGCTTTTCTGGCAAAAATCACAAGTTCTTGATATTTTGCTCTCAAAATGGAGATATTATTCGTCAACAGACTTCAAGATTGAATAGCTGCTTTGAATGGCTCGAAAAAAGTGAATTTTCGTGGCTTTGGCTTGAGTGCCCTTTTCCCTTTGAGTTGCACTTCTCTTTGCCTTCCGTTCCTTTATACTGTGGCTAGATGTTGAAATCCAATCACACATGTCTTTAATTTCGGGGGGCAAGAGATATGCCCAACAATCAAAGAATTTCAAGCGCTTTTGGAATCCCGGTGCGATAAGGAACTCATACCTCGGGCCCGTTTTGGCCACATCCAAGCTTTGGGACGGATGTGTGGGCTCACTCTACATGAGGCTCGATTCTTGTTTCATAATGGAGAACTAGATATCCCCAGTCTGATTCATCGATTTTCTGAAACTGGTGACTGAGGTGATCTTCTTTGGCAGGGTTTTCAGCAACACGCCCTTTGTTTGTGTATGCTAGCACATTTCCTTCTTGCCCCTAGTTTTGGCGAATCTAGAATTCGACTCATCGAAGTAGCCCAAGGTTTGAAAGAGGGCAAGAGTTGCATTGGTTTGGTGTTGGCCGAGACTTTGATGGGCTTAGACGCCTTCCATCAGCGAGAGACTACCAAATTCACAGGGATTCCACTACTTCTTCAGGTAATGTTTCCCACCCTTTCTTATATATGTTTTTCACACCACTCGGCATTCATGCTCTATTTTTCTCTCCAAGCCCTTTTCTTACTTTTCTCTCAACATACATCTCTCTATTCTTTAATCTCTCTTTTCTTTCATCCCTTCCCAGATATGGCTAATGGAAAAGCTGAAGGTAGTGGACTCTTGCCCTGCATACTCAGCTGAGCATACTTTTTCCGCCGATAGCTAGTGAATTTCCCAAATGAGGGATGGTGGTGCCACTGGATGTGCAACAGGTCTACTGCTGACATTACTTGGCGTTACCCCTGGCTTAATCTGATCGAAATGAGCTACAGCATGACTCGGCAACCTGGCATTGAGTTGATTGGCCTGACACACTATGTATTCTACTTTTTGTTTCGGTTCAGACGTCAATTTGGACATGATCAGACTTGCCCAGAGGAAGGGGTAGAGTACCCGGTTTCATTCCCCATCCGAGGTTCACATTTGGCTAGGTACTTCACTACTTGGAGTATGAGAGAACTTCTAGCCCCTGCCCTAGTTTCAGCTGCACCCTTTCTAATGAGTGCCTGACTTGGCTTGAAGATGAGAAACAATCCGGGTCCACTTTGGCATCAGAGGCTTCCACAAGCACAAGTGGGGGATGCAGGAACACATGATTCATCTATGCCCCTAGTTTATTGCTTTGATCTTACTTTTCAAGTTTTATGAATGTAATAAAAGCAACTTTGATTTGTATCAAGAATTGGAGAACTTTGTATTGAAATCAATGAAATTAAAATTGTGAGCACTGAAAATTTTCCTTTTGGTCCAAAAATGGTCTAAGTTGTAAAAGGTAAATTTTAAGCAAAAATCAACTTTTATCAAAACTTTTCAAAACCATTTTCAATAAGGATCACAACTTGACACGCACAAAATCTATCCTCGAGATGTACAACCCTAGATCCGAAGATAACAAATTGCCCCCTATCTGAATGACACTGCTCGACACTGTAACCAGTTTTAGAGAAGATCACAACCGAACATTCAGATAAAGAAAAGACAAAGATGACCTGATCAAACACATGGACATGATCAGTTGAGTTGGAGGTTTTTACGGCCGAACTTCAAGATGAAGTTGCCTACATATCCCAAATATTGGAATTAGGCCTTACGTAGTTCGGTTCAGGTTCACTCGAGTATTAACGCTCTCCTTTTGCGTTCTAACTTTTGCCAAAGCCGCCCTTTAGGGTTTTCAACCTTGCGAACTCAGTTTTTCTTTATTTCTAATTTTTTTTATGCTCTAACTTTTGCCTAGGTCACCCTTCCGAGTTTTCGGCCTAGCGAGCCTCTCAGGGATAGTATTTCTTCAACTTGTCCATGTTGATTGGTTGGGAAAATTCTAGGCTATCCAGGTCCATGAGAATAACAGCTCCGCTCAACCAGATAGTTTTGATGATATAAGGACCAGTCCAATTGGGTTTGAACTTGCCCCTAGGGTCATGAATGGGAGCTCGGTTGTCTTTCAGCACCAAATTCCCTTCTTTGAGATTCCAAGACTTAACCTTCTTGTTAAAAGCCTTGGCAATCCTGCGTTGATAACCTTGAACATGGTGTAGTACTTTCAGTCTTCTCTCATCAAACAGCATCAGTTCTTCGAACCTACTCTGTTGCCAGTCTGCCTCTGCTGTCTGATACTCAGCCATAACTCACAACGATGGAACCTCCATTTCGATTGGCAGAATAGCTTCCATACCATAAACAAGAGAGTAGGGGGTTGCCCCAGTAGACGTCCAAATTGAAGTTCTATAACCCCAAAGTGCAAATGGCAATTTGTCTGGCCAGTCCTTGTAGGTCTCAACCATCTTCTGCAAAATATGCTTGATGTTCTTGTTGGCGGCCTCAACAGCTCCATTGGTTTGTGGCCGGTATATGGATGACTTATGAAAAGCCACATTGTATTTCTCCAACAAGTCGATCACTTCTTTTTTGAAATGGGAGCCATTATCTGAGATAATCTCGTTTGGGACTCCATAATGGCAAAAGATGTTGTTTCGGATGAACTTAGCCACATGCGTTGCCTTCAACACTGCATAAGACTGAGCTTCCACCTACTTTGTGAAGTAATCAATTGCCACCAGAATGTATTCATGCCCATTTGACCCTTTCGGTGTGACTGCGCCGATGACGTCGACTCGCCAAACTGAGAAAGGCCATGGTGAAGTCATGTTGTACAGCTTCGACGGCGGGATATTCATGCGATTAGCATGAAGTTGGCATTTGTGGCATCGCCGAACAAAACCGATACAATCCTCCTCCAAAGTAGACTAGTAGTAACCTTGCCTGAGAATCTTCCGGGCTAACATTACTTCTTTCATGTGCGCTCCGCACTCTCCCCCATGGATGGCCTCCATTAGGCGCTTTGATTCTTCTGCGTCGATACACAACTTGTGCATTCCTAGATGACCCCTCTTGTATAGTTTGCCTCTACAAATGATAAATTGAACGGCCATCTGCCGTATTGCCCTCTTATCTTTGGCATTTGTCCCTGGTGGATAAACCTCCTTTTCTAAGAAGTTCCAGATATCATAGAACCAAGGGTTTTGATCTTGCACTTCATCTATTACAGCAATAGTCTCGTAGGCCGGCGTATACCTTTGCTCAATGATAATCGGACGCATCTCGACTCCAAACGGGATGTCTATCATGGAAGATAGAGTTGATAAGATGTCAACGAACCTGTTGTTCTCTCTTAGTAGATGCGTGAAGGTCAGCTTCTCAAACCTAGGAATCAAAACATCCAGGGTCTAGTGATAGATCTTCATCTTTTCTTCTTTGACCTTCCAGTCTCCTTTTGCTTGAGATACAACTAGGTTCGAGTCCCCAATGACGTCCAATATTTTTGCCCCTAGTTCCAGGGCGGCTTCCAAACTAGCGATACACACCTCGTATTCTGCTTCATTATTAGATACCTTGAATCGGAGTTTGAAGGCTAAAGGTATATGGGAATTGTCGGGTGCTATCAGCAACACCCCTATCCCATAATCGTACTGGTTAAACACTTTGTCAAAGTACATCATCCAAATCCCTTCCTCGACTTGCAGAATGGCTTCATCTGGGAACAAGTATTCTACCGCTTCATCCCCTTCCATTGGGTGATCTGCCAAGAATTCTGCTACCACTCTCCCATTGACAAACTTGCGAGTAACATACTTCAAATCAAATTCGGATAGGAGAAGCAACCAACGAGCTAGCTTACCCGTAAGCGTTGGTTTCTTAAAGAGATATTTGATGGGATCTAATCTTGAAACCAGAATTACAGAGTGAGCTATCAAGTAGTGCATCAACTTCCTGGTAGCCCATAGCAAAGCTAGACAAGCTTTCTCCAGCGAGGTGTAACGAGTCTCATAATCCAGCATTTTCTTACTCAAGTAATAAATGGCTTTCTCCACTCTATCCTCAGATTCCTGAGCAAGCATGCATCCCATCGTTGTGTCTGTTACTGACAAATACAAAATCAAGGGCTTTCCCAACTCTGGTGGTGACAACACGAGTGGATTCTAAAGGTATTGCTTGATCTGCTTGAAAGCGAATTGACATCAGTCATCGTATCAAAATTTCTTTCCTTTCTTCAGGAGACCAAATAGTAGTTCACAAGTCAAGGTTAATTTTGAGAGAAATCGTCTTATGAATTGCACTTTACCCAGAAAGCCTCGCACCTCATTTTCAGTCCTTGGTGGTAGGATGGCCTTGATTTTGGAAGGAGCTACCTCGATGCCCCTCTATGTGATCAAGAAACCCAGCATTTTCCCTGCTGTTACACCGAAAGTACATTTCTACGGATTCAATCTCAACCGGTATCCTCTGATTCGTTGAAAGAATTTTTTTAAGGCGGTGTAGTGGCCCTCTCTTTCCTTGGACTTGACAATCATGTTATCCACGTACACCTCAACCTCTTTATGGATCATATCATGCAGTATTGTGGTTACAGCCCATTGATAGGTAGCCCCAGCATTCTTCAGCCCAAATGGCATCACCCTGTAGCAGTAGGTTCCCCACAGCAAAGTGAAAGCAGTTTTTTCTCTATCTTCAGGTGCCATCAGAATCTGGTTATACCCAGAAATCCATCCATGAAGGAGAGCAACGCATGGCCTTCAGTGAAGTCCACCAATTCATCAATGTGCGGTAGAGGAAAATTGTCCTTCGGACTGGCTCTGTTCAGATCTCTGAAGTCCACACACACCCGAATTCTGCTGTCTTTCTTTGGTATTGGGACAATATTGGCCAACCAAGTTGGATATTCAAATACTAGCAAAAACCCTACGTCTATCTGCTTGGTGACCTCTTCCTTAATCTTCAAAGCCTAATCCAGGCATATTCTCTGCAACTTCTGCTTGATGGGTCGGACCTTGGGGTCAAAATGGATCTGATGCTGTACAATCTCAGGATCGATTCCAAGCATGTCTTCGTAGGACCACGCGAAAACATCTTTGAAATCTTTTAATAAAGTGACTAAGCGCTCGCACTCCTTCGAAGACAACGTAGACCCGATCTGGACTAGACACGGATCCTTCTCAGTACCCACATTAATAGCAATGATTTCATCAGCGAGGGGTTTTGCAAACCTCTCATCCTCTTGATTAATCAAAATTTTCAAAACTAGAGGAATTCCTTCCTCATCGTTTTCATCAAAATTTTGAAAATCATGATCAATGCAATAAACAAGAGGCACAGAGAAATACTCAGAATCTGCAATGGCATTCTCATTTAGAAGGTCTAGCTCATCCAATTCCTCGGTTATAACTGACTCAAAAGAAAAAGAAAAAGAAAAAGACAACCTGGACAAAACCTCGGCATCCGGGTTATCAACCCTAGGAATTCTAGACTCAGACTCAGAAGAACCGGAATCTGATTCCGACTCCACAGACTCTATGGAATCAAATTCTGGTTTACTACCTGACGCAGAATTGCTAGATAGGTAGCCTTCCTCCAACTACCAAATGAGGGATGGTGCGTCAGATGGATCCAAGATACTGCTGGAAGGGTTCACACCTAGTTGGAAAGGAGGATCCGAAAGGAGACACCGTTTCCAATGGTTAGGTTATCCTCCAAGCTCTTTAAGTCGATTGGAGGATCCGAAAGGAGACATGCTAGTGCTGCTCTTATTTGAAGCTCGTTGCTGTCAGAATCACTTTTTGTGCTCTTTGCAGCCTCAGCGGTTAGTTTAGTCTGTTCCTCTGTATCATTGTCTTACAGTTGTAAGTCAAAGAAAATCTCAAAATCGGGAACACGGTGCCTCTCAGAGTTGAACCAGGGCTCAGGGAAACCGTAGAATGGGAAGTCTTTACCTTCTCGGACAAAATAACCATCCAAGGTTCCCCGGATAGGTCGATGCACAAACTCGTAGCGCTTCCCAGTCTGCTTAGCTCTGGCTCTTCCTGCGATCTATTTCCCTTTCCTCATCCAGTCCTCTTTGGTGGGCGAATATCCAAGACCAAAGGCATGCGGGTTATGTGGCACATCGGCCAATGCAGTGATGCCCTTCCGGCCACTTCTCCCTAATCCTATTCCTGGCATGTGTTGGAGTTTGTTCATGAAGTATACTAATTGGGCGCTGACATACAAGCTCTCATCAACAGCCAGGATATTCTGAACTACTCGGGCCTCTGCCAAGGTAAACCCTAAAAGGAAAACATTCTCTTTGCCATGCACAATTTCCAGCACAAGTGTAGTGACCTCTGGTGGAGGATGTACAGATGAATTCCCGAAGACTATGGCTACCCCTTTTCCATGGGAGTACTTTAGCATTTGATGGAGGGTAGAAGAGACAGCTTTCACTTGGTGTAGCTAGGGTCACCTAAGTAGTAAGTTGCATCCAGGACATGGAACTCAATGTCTTGTTGAGCTAGGCCAACCTGTACTTTGATTTGCACTGTCCCCATCACCTTTCTGCTTGTATTATCAGACGCCCGGATCACCTGGGCTGTAGCCACAAAATTGGCCAGTTTCAGACCAATAGCATACGTCGTACAACAAGAATAGACGTTGATTGCTGACCCGATGTCGACCAATACCACTGGTATTCACTTTTCTCGGCACTCTACGGATATGTATAGAGGCTTGTTGTGTGCATAGCCTTCCGGCGACAGTTCCTTGTCTGAAAAGGTTAGAGTTGGCGCAGTGCCTCTCGGGAAGACTAATCCCACCAGTTGTTCTGAGGTGGTGTCAATAGACAACTTAGCTTTATCCATTGCCGATAGTACAGCCTATTTGTGCACTCATGAAGCCATAAGTAGACCCCAGATAGATATATCAGCATGAATCTTCTTCAACTGTTTCAGCACAGCCTTTTCCTCTAACTGCTTTTCCTTCTATTTCTTTACCTCTTTGTCCTTTCCGGAGGCTTCAGGTTGGTCCAGATGCGGTGGTTTGAAATATCGGCCACTTCTTTTCATATAGTCGACCTTTTCCACATATCAAGTATTGTCAGGAAGGTCTTTACCCCAATCCTCATTGGTATGGGCCAAGTCTAGGTCGTCATCAACCCACCAAACCCCTTCGGCAACCGACAAGCACTCATCTAGCTCCGTTCGGATCATTCTATTATCACAAACATTCCCCGCAGGGTGTTGAGCTTTTCTAGCTTTCTGATCGTTTTCACTCATTGCTTGCCCAAACCGCTCTAGCGCGGTTTCTTGTTCAGTATGTACAGTACTAACAATGCTCTGTTCTTTAGCCAGTTGTTCTACACCGATGTTTTCTGACAATTTACCCTTTCCATAGGCCATTCCAGCCATTGCAGTGATTCCCGCTTTCTGTTCTTCTAGCTTTGATTCACTTCCCTCATCTCTATCGGGTTCATCACTTAGCCACCCAGAATTGTCTGTTGACCCGTTTAGATCAAACCAACCAATATGCACGTCCCTGATTTGGCCCATCTTCTTGAACTACGTTGACCTCCATCCCAGTCGACAACACCACTTCTGGCTTAGCTTGATCGATCAGCACGATATAGCAGTGTGGGTTGTACATTCCTTCAGATAAGTCCTCAGAGCCCTCGGGCAACGGACTGATGTTTTCCACCGAGGCTGACCTCCCTTTATCTTCCACTGTCACTACCACTGGTTCGGGTTGGAGTAAAGACGTGCTTATCATGCACAAGTTTGTGCTCTCCGGGATGAACAACGTCGACTTAGGTAGATGGGAATGAGTGATATACATACTGGGGTCATGAGGTATGGCCAGTGTGTGGATGAGGTTTATATGGCGGGGTGGAGGGACTTAGTTATGTGGTGGGAGAGGATTTATAGTGACATTTGGCTTTTGGGGCGGCGCTATCACCTTATTGTCAATGAGATCTTGAATCTCATGACACAGCCTATAGCATTGATCAATGTCATGACCTTGTTGTTGGTGAAAAGCACAGTATTTGGCCAGGTTGTGTCTAGGGGGAAGAGGATCGGGTAGTGGGCGAGGCTCCAGTGGTTTAAGATGCCCTTTTTTGATCAGGACCCCTAGGGCCTTGGATAAAGGCATATAGAGCGGGGTAAAGACCCTTTGAGATCGAGCCTGGCTAGTTGAGGTTTGTGGAGTTGTGTTGGATGTATTGGCAAACGGGTTGGTAGTTTTGGGTGTGGTGGTGACCATATTCACATCTGAAGGCCGTGCAGAAGTGCTACCACTCGTGGTTGCGTTGGAACTGCATGTAAAGGGCCTCTTGGGCTGTTCCTTATCATGGTCTATTAGCCCTTGTTTTATCTCATCCTCAATTTGAACCCCTATTTCATGGAGCTTAGCAAATGTAAACAAAGGCAAGACTGTCATCTTCTATAACAGTCTCCCTTCAAGTTATTGACCACTATTCTGATTTGGTCCTTTTCAGACGGTCGGATAGTCATCATAGAGGCCTTGGCCCTCCATCGGGTCACAGAGTCCGAGAAGCCCTCCTTCGGCTCTTGATGGGTCGCTTCGAGATCGCAGGTAGTGACCTCGATCTGGGTATTGTAGGAGTACTGCGCGATGAAGGCCTCGGCCATTTCATCCCAGTTCCGTTTCACAGAGTCTTCCAATTTTGTGTACTAGATGGTCACTATGCCCGATAGGGTCCGGCCAAAAAGTAACAACTTCTGCTGTCTAGTGAGACCCATTGGTCGTAGGATATCAGAGAATAACCGTAGATGGACCATAGGATCCCCAGAGCCATCGAACCGGTCTATATGCGGCATCTTGAATCTGTCCGGCAGAGTCACTGCAGAGTCTGTGTATCCATCCTCAATGTCAAGGATTGAATTCACGCCCTGTGCCCGCTTGAAGAGCTTTTCTAGCTTATTGACCTTCATTGCAGTAGGGTCAACTTCAAATTCAAATGGCGCCTCCATTTGGTAAACTGGTGCCTTGGAGGTCTGAGGTGGGATCGAATCTGCTGGAATGCCCATATTCTCTTGGACATTGACTGTGACCCCAAGTGCCGGAATTCCTGCTAGGGGTGCATAGGATGCAAAGGCTACTACCGGTTGGGGTTGCTGATGCTAAAGCCTATCTTTCACTTCTGCTTGGCGGGCTACGACCTCAGCTTGGCGGGCAGCATTTAGCTGCATAGTCTCAATGGTCTGCTAGAGCTGACGAAGCATATCTTCCATGTTAACCGGAGGATGTTGAGTTACCGGAACTGGAGGATACTCTCTCTCTAGGGTAGAAGTAGAAGATTGAGCCTGGCTGATCACAGGTGAAGTAAAAGGTGACTGCTGAATCGTTGAATTCTGCCTAATCCTCCTCCGTCTGGTAACCGATGGGAGTGAAACAAACACTGGTTGTGTAGACACCCCATTTTTGACCGTCCTCAAGACTTGGATGTGCTTGCAGGTACATCCGATTACAAGTTTGATTGCTCGCTGAGCGCTCAACTTTCGCGACGGAATGCCAAGTTTGCTCTTTCCAAACCCTATTTCCATTCTGTCTCATTTTTGGACCATGCCTTGGTCCCTCCATATTGTTGTTTGTGATGGCCTGCCGGCCATGGGGAAAGGGCTGCCGACCATGGATTTGGCCCTGCCGGCCACCACTGATGGGCGGCTGGACACCTTGTTTCAGTAGATATTATTTCAGATCTTTTATGCCAGTTGTTTTTCACTGAGCCATCCTCCATACACGTGTATGGAGGGATGGAGGCCATTTCAAGCTTGTCAAGCAATCTTTGCATTGCATTGCTCTATATAAGGGGAGGCTCCTCCCCCTTTCCAGAGGTTGATAGAATTTTAGAGACAAAATATCTCTCTCTCTCTCTCTCTATATTGTGCTCAATAGTGTCCCAAAGTGTGTTTTCTCTTCACTTTTGCACTACAACACCTAGCCAAACACTCCTACTTTGTTGCTGAGGTGCTTGAGGATCTTGTTTGGAGCCTAAAAATTGGTTTTTGCCTCAGAAGTTGCTAGTTTTGAAGTTGTTCTTCAAGGGTGAGTAGTTACCCTCTTTAAGCTTTGTTTTGCTTAAGTGTTTAGCCATCTTTGCATGCTTCTTTTGGCTTAGCTTTCAACTAAAAAACCTTTGTTTTTAAGTGCTTAAAATGGTTGTTTAAGGATGTTCTACCCTCTTGTGTGCCTTATTTGCTTAAGCTTGGTGCCATCTTTTAAGGCCTTTGAGGCAATCTTTATTTGGCCTTTTAACCACTGAAATCCAGTGGATTTTCAGTGGTAGAAATGTTGTTTTGAGGTCCCACATAGGTGGGGGTGGTCCCCTCTTCTCTTGTCTTGGTTGCATGCCTTGTTGGCCTAATTATTGAGCATGTTTTTCTAGCATGTGTTGACTTGTTCTCAGCTTATTTTTGGCCTTATTTCAGCATGGCATAACTCTGTTTTGGCTGGGTTAGGTCACCTCATGCATGCTTTTTACACTTGTAGTGTCATCTTCCCTTTTAGCCTTACATGCTTGCCACTTTGGCCCATCATTCTAGCCTATTTTGACTACACTCCAGCATGCTTTTACCCATGTTTTAACATGCTTATGCTCTGTTTCAAGTAGTCTTGACCATGTGAGACTTGCCTTGTATGGTTGTAGTATAAGTGGCTTTGACTAGCTTTGAGTGTCAAGTTTCTAGCATGCGTCACTTGAGTTGTTTGCATGCTTTGGCCTCATTTCTACCATGATTTCAGTGTATGAAGTGTGGTCATACTCTCTCATGCTTCACTCTTTCAATGCTTTTGGAGAGTTATGCTTTATGCCTTGATCATGGCCTAACTTGTATGCATGCTTGCCTAAGCATTTGGGCTACCATCTCAGCATATTTTTGGTCTTATTTTGCCATGTTACAACTCTGATTTTTGTTGGTGGAGTCACCTCTTGCTTGGTTTTGGTATGTGTAGTGTAATCCCACTCTTTGGCCTTGCATGCTTAATGTTTTGGCTTACCATTCTAGCTTGTTTTGGCTACACTTCATCATGTTTCTAGCATTGTTTTGGCCTACCTTAGGACTATTTTGAGTGATCTTAGTCCTTCGGGGCTTGCTTGATATGGCTATGGTGCAAGTGTCTTAGCTAGTCTTGAGTTTTGAGCCCTCTTTGATGCCTTATTTTTGATGTTTGGATGATTTGGCATCATTAAACACTTGATTTCAGAGTATATAGCATTGCCATATTCTCATGCATATCACTCTTTGATTGTGTTTGAGAGTTGTGTTTAATGCCTAGTTTGCGAGCCAATGCATGGGCATGTTGTAGTTTTTGGTGCTTTATTTCCAGTATGATTTTGCCACTGTTAAGCATAATGTAAGTCTGTTCATGGCTGGTTTGACCATTTGAGATCGATAGTGCATGCCTCATGAGTAATGTCCTTCACTTGCATGTTTTGCATGCATTGCTTCCATGATAGAGTCTTGTGCATGCCACCTTAGCATGGGTAGATGAGCATGTTGCATTTTGCGTTACATCGTGTTCAACCCGACGTTATGTTGAACACAAGGTGGATTGGTTCATTTCATACTTGGAGTGATGAAATGAGCCAATCTCCCTTGGTCTCCATTGCCTTTGACTCTCATGATAAGGAGATGGTCTAAGTGTCTTGTTTGCATTGTGTTTATTGAGTTTGTACAAATTAGATCTTTGGCCATCATGCATTGCGATGCTTGATTAATGGTTTTGGATCCAATGATGCCTCTCCCTTGATGTTTTGAGATGATATGGAGGGGCATAGTACATACATATTCTTGAGAGACCCTCCATTTCCTCTGTTTTGTGCTCTATTGCAGTTTGGTGTCACAGCACACCAATGGCCAGAACCCTCTCATTGTTGGCCAGCACCCCTTCATCGTTGGCCGTCAGAATGCATCCTTGGCCGACAGGGGGGTCGGCAGAAGCTTCTCATGGCCGGCAGGCCACTGGTGCACTCCCCAGCACTGTTTTGGTAAGTTTCAGCAGCAAGCTCTGGAAGACACCTTGCAAACAGAGCCTCTAAAGAGCAAACCGAAGTGCTTTTCGAGGCGGCAACCGAGAGCATGCATTCTTCATTGATCATGGCAAAGCTGAGGCAGCCTAACTTAGATATTTTGTATGCTTAGTTGGTTTTGTAAATTAATTGGTTAATTAGTTAAAGTGTTATAATAATTAGCTTAGTGTTTGCTAGTTATTCGATTTAGTTGTGTAATAATTAGTCTAATTAGATTATTAGATTAGTTAAGTAGCTTAGCTTAGAATAGCTTAGCTTTCATTCGGACCCTCCGTCGAGAGGGCAAGATGTTGTAATAAGTGTGTGTATGTGTGTGAATGTCTTCCAACCCCACGTCTTTCTCCCTTTTACTTAACTGCTTTTGCTGGTTAGTTTTTAGGGCATATTTCAATTAGCATCCTTATGCTTGCATGCGTGCATCATTCATTTGTCTTGCATGCACCGAGCTCGGCACATCATTCAAACTGCATTGTATTTCAATACTTACTTGAATACGTGTATCAAAGCATGTTATCGAGTGTTGCATTCATATGCCATCTTAGATAGCCGTGCCTACTTAATTGCATTTTGCATGTGTTGAATTAGGCATTGTTGACATAGCTAGGGTCATGCATTGATTACTAACTAGCTTCTGTTTTGGCTCGGAGTACACTGTAAGTGTTTATGCTTTAGCATCCTTGCATGCGTGTAAGTGATTGCCATGACAGCATGCTTGCCATGAGGCTATTTGCTTAACTGTTTAACTGCCTGAATGCCTGTGGATGAAGGCTTCATTGCTTGAATTAGAACAATTCATCAAAATGTGTGTTTTAAGCCCACTTGTTTGTGGCAAATCATGTTTTAAGCCCACTTGAGGGTGGCAAATCCACATTTTAGCCTACTTGAGGGTAGCAACTTCAAACCATTTTCGAAAAACAAACATGAGATGTTTTGTTCCAAATTGAGTGATTTAGTCTATACTTGTATGCTGTGCACATCACATAGTAATTATAGATTAATAACCGGAATAAGAATACATGTGTTCTCAAAACAACATATCATGTTTAGTAGACGTTGATCCTTTGATCGGGCGAGCGGGGGTGCTCATTTCATGACCTTCCCCCCTCGTACCCAAGTTCTCGAGCCGAGACAACTTTGGTGATAACGAACACGTGGCCTTAGGCACGAGTCAGTGTTTCCTAAATTTTCCCAAAATAAAATATTTAGGTGGCGACTCTGAAATCTGGCAAAACAGTCCATGTTTGGCGCTTTTGATTAAAATCGATTTTCCAAAACGATTTGCCGGATTCGGACTATTTGGTGATTTATCAGTCTCACATTGCACTTTGTGAGATTAGATTCAGAACCATGACAGGAGTCTGAACTGTAGTAGCTATGAACCCAATCCGCGCCCTTTCCGAAAGGGGGGGGCACGCGGAGGAAGTTCGGGCGGTCTACAGGTTGTTCCCTGACCAGATCCCTGGATCTGCAAATCCTTCTCACTTGGGTCCAGAGTGCTTGGGGGGTAACAGGATCGTCCGAAGCAATGGCGAAAAACTACCTTGCAAAAAGAAATAAAGCAAAAGAAAACAAAAATCCAAAATCGCACAACACCCTGGCTCAGACACAGACAACATGCAGTTGCAATCATAAGCTGGAGAACTGCACTCAACACTGATTTCTGCCCCCAAAAACTGATGTCCAAACTTGCAACTGATACATACATTCCTGTAGAGTTTCACTCTAAAAGCACATAATAGTTAAGTGAGAGCCAAAACACCCCTATGATGCGGTAGGGTTACCCTGTCCTAGTTTCATCAGGAACTAGGGTTAGCTATTCAAGCAAAGTGTTTCACACAATCCTGAATTCGGGTAAGCAACCTGTCCTAGTTTGGAACAGTCTCTATGGCTTCCGATATGCAACTAGGTCGATTGGTCAAAAAGGGCACCTCAGCAAGACTACGTAATATACCTCTCACACCTAACACTGAGAAGCGAAAGGAGGATCAAATGGTACAGTGGTAGTCCAAATCCAAGGGTTATGTTCCCATTGTGGCAGAGCTCGCAACCAGTCAGCCTTTTGGCAAGTTTTTCCAAGCAAGCCTCTAGTAAACCATTCAGGAATAGCAGATGGCAAACACTGTGACTTAGGTGCACCGATGCAAATGCAAATGCAAATAAACACATAAGTGTGGATAAAATGACATTTCATGAGTTCGAGTCAAGTTCTTTAAGACCCCAACAGAGTCGCTAGAAACTGTAGCTCGGCTTTTTCGCGCCCCCTTTCGGAAGGTTTGAAAGAAAGCCCTACAATTCTGACTCTCGTGGTTCTGAGTCTAATTTCACAAGTGCAATGTGAAACTGATAAACTCCAAAGAGTCCAATTTCGGCAATTCATTTTGGAAAATTGATTTTGAATCAAAAATGCCAAAATTGGACTGCTTTGCCAGATACAGAGTCGCCACCTAAATAATTTTTGTTTTGGGGAAATTTAGGAAACCCTGACTTGTGCCAAAGGCCACATATTCATCATCACCAAAGTTGCCTCGGTTCAAAAACTTAGGTACGAAGGGGGAAGGTCATGAATTGAGCACCCCCGCTCGCCCGATCAAATATCGGCCTCTACTAATCATGATATGATTTTTTATAAACATTATATGCTCTTATTCCGGTTATGAAACTAGCTTTACTATGTGATGCACAATCAAGTATAGACTAGTTTGTTCAATTTGGAACAATTTAACTCATATTTGTTTGTGAAAATAGTTTGAATTTGCCACCTCAAGTGGACTTAAAGTTTGCAGATTTGCCACCAAACATAGTGGGCTTAAAACGTACATTTGTTGAATCGTTCCAATTCAAATAACAAGTCTTCATCCACAGGCACTCAACCAGTTTAGCAAATAAGCACATAGCCTCATGGCAAGCATGCTAATCATGGCAACATTCACATTCATGCAAGTATGCTAAAGCGTAAAAACTCACCTAGTACTCCAAGCTAGGAAGATATGGGTTAGAAAACTATGCATGATTCATAACTATGTAAAATGCCTAATGCAACACATGCAATAAAAGTCAATTAATAGGCTTGGCTACTAATATGGCATATGGATCGATTTGATAACATGCAATTAAACACGTATTCAAAGATTTATTGAAATAACAATGCAGTTAGAATGATGCGCCGAGCCACGGTGCATGCAATACGAATGAATGGATGCAAGCATAAAGCATAAGGTATGCTAATTGAAACATGTCCCTAATCTAATCATCGAAAGTAGTTAAGTGAAAGGGAGAAAGACGTGGGGTTGGAAGACATACACACACGCACGCACACTTATTACAACATTACGCCCTCACGAAGGAGGGTCCGAATGAATAAGCTAACTAGCTAATCAAGCTAAGCTAAGCTAAGCTAATTAAGCTAATTATTACAAAACTCGAATGAATAATTAACTATCTAAGCTAATTAAAATAAATTAACTAGGCTAGGCTAATTAAATATTACAACATCAACTAATTAGCTACAATTAATTAGACTAATTAAATATTACAACACAATTTGCTATGCTAATGAAACAATAAATAACCAAACGTATTTAATATGAGCATGACAGAAGATGGATGGAGGTTGCATGCACATCGCCTGAAAGCTGCTTTGTCTGCCCCATACTGCCTCTGTTTCACCTTCAGCCACTACCTTTGTTTCTGCAAAACTGCACTGCTGGCCACACACCAAGGGCCGGCCGTCAATTACTGATGGCTGGCTAGGCCTACAGAGGGCCGGCCGTGCATTGATTTGGTGCAAACTCTGTTTTTGTGCTTTGAGGTGAAATCAGTGTAGATAGAGTATTTTCAAGCTCTGTTTGTCCTTCCTTCCTTCTCTGTCATAGGAAAACCTCAAGAGAAGGTTGGGATTGACTCCAAAACCATCAATGAGCAATACGATCGCTTGATGATCTCGGAGATCATCTTGGACCAAAAATCAATAAATGTAATGCAAATGGACCTCCCCTCCCTTTTTGTCATGGAATGAACTCAAAAAAAAAAAAGGAAGTTGAGACGCTTCAAGGACATCAAAAACACCAAATATTTATGCTTGATGACCCTTAACACAAGGAACTTGGCATAACGTCCGGCCAAGTTCAAGCTATTTAAGCCATTTTCTTTAGGTGTGTTGATCCAAATTTAAACCAATTGTTTAGGCCTTGCCATTCATTAGTCCATTTGTCCAAATGTGATGTTAAATTCCTCTAAACGAGAAGTGATGTCAAACAAGAGGTCCTCCCAAAACATGAGAAGCAGACTACACCGTTGACGATGAATCTCCAAAGAGATTAAGCCATTAAGTGTAGGTCTCCTTTACATGCATTGAGCAACCTCAATTGGTTGAAATCATTCTCATGAATGAAAGATATGAAATGATTGATTGATTAGCAAACTTAAGCCCTAAAACATGGAAAATGAACAAAGAAAGCATATTTAAAGAACAAGTATGCCAACTAATGAGACCTCAAGTGTATCAAACAAGGCATGAACCAATTGAAAAAGCTTAGACAACCTCAAAACAATCCTAAATACATAAAAATCAGAGGTGAAACATGCATAAAAAGGGGTTAAAAAGGTAGACAATAAAGATGAGAATTAAGGCTAGTAAACAAGGATGAGGGAGGATGGCTAACCCCTCAAATTTTTGAAGCTTCAAAGCATGGTTTTCAGCCTTTTTAAACCTCTGAAAATCAATATAAATACCAAAGGAAAAGAGTGAAAAGGAAAGGGTTTGAGTTATGAATACAGGTGGAGAAAGAGCAAGCTCTCTCTACCTTTGTGGTAACCTTTCAAAACCAACTCCAACACTTCAAACAAACTCAAAACCAACCAAAACAGCAAGAATAATGAAGTAAAGGATAGAAATGAAAGCAAGAAAAGAGACAACAAGCTTATACCTTTCAAGAAGTAAACTTGTTCTTGGAGTTTCAAACTTGGTTTCAATGCTCTCTCAAGCTTGAATTACACTTCCTCAAGATTAACCAAGGCTTTAGGATGGTAAGGCAAGGTTGTATATGATGTATATAGGTGGTGTAAGCAATCTAGGTTAGCTCCAAGGTAACTTGCAATGGAAGAAGGAGGAGTGAAGGGCTCTCAAGGTGTATATATCTCTTCCTAAATTTTTTCAACCCTCAAAACAATCCTAGAGCTTCGGTTTTATAGAATTCGAGCTGAAAAGGGGATAAATATCTTCAAAGTGGATAGTTGGCGGCCTCCCGCCCAGAATAGTGTTTATCGCCATCGAAGGCTGGCCATCACTAATGCACGGCCGGGCCTTGATGGCCTCCTCTATTTTTTTGGTTCAAACTCACCTCAAGGTGAGAAATGGTCCAAAAATGAACCCAAGGGTTCAAACAAGGTAAATGTTGAAGATGTGAGGTTATTTCGGAAGCCTGACTGATTCTGAATCGCTGCGGATTCACAATCAACTTTCATCATTGAGTGCATCAAACCAAGCATCTGAGTCTTACGGGCAGTCAGAAATGGGGTGTCTACAGTCCCCAGGCTGTATTTTGAGATTTGAGGGCCTCATCCCTGAGATAGACGAGGACATATTGCTACGAGAGCCCATGGAGCATTTATCCGCTGATGCTTCCACGATAAGCAACCTTCCTTTGTTTTGATACATTGTTGAATCTCACAAGTCGACCATTAGTTAATGCTTCATACACTCCTCATTTATAGGTGTAGACACCCCATTTTTGACCGTCCTCAAGACTTGGACGTCATCATTTGAACACTTGATGATCATCAATGTTCGTGTTCGTTTTGAGTTCCCGGAGGTCTCAGCCGCGCGCCTTGCCTCAAGATCTCTCAACTTGTCTGTTTTGTGCTTGGTTGTGGACCAAACACTTGTGTTTTTGCTTTTTGAGCGAAGTGGGTGGCTTGTTGCCATCCCCTCAACCCATCGGCCAAGGCACGAAGCCATCGGCCTTGTTTTCTTGCCATCGGCCAAAAGTGTTGGCCGATCGGCACTCTTTTTAGTCGATCGGCCCTTGTGTTGGTCGATCGGCCATGTTTTCTGGCCGAGCCCTGTTCATCTGCTTTATGCAGATATTTTATGCCAGCTGTCATAGCTGGCATGCACAATTCACATCCTCAATATACGTGTATGGAGGGATTTGTTTCAATTGCTTAGCTTGCTCAACAAGCTTAGGAATTGAACTTCTATAAGAAGGGAGCTCCTCCTCCTTCTCAGAGGTTCAGAAAAATTAGGGTTTGAGTCTTAGATATAGTTTTGTATCTATCTTGCCTTGATTCTTCTTTTGTGCTTCAAAGTGTCATTTTGTCTTACTATTGTACAAACACCTAGTAGAACACAATCCTCTTGGAGCTGAGGTCCCTTGAGGTTGATTTCAGAGTTCTTGGACTGCTTTAACTTAGGAAAGTTGCTGGAGTTGTGTTCTTGAAGGTGGTCTTCAAGGGTGAGTTCCTTGCTTTTAAACCCCATTCTTGCTTAAGCTTTTTAGACTCTTTTGCTTATTGTTTTAAGCTTGACTCTAAACTACAATAAGTTCTGATTTTTTGATGTTTAGGATCTTTGTTAAGGTCACTTTTTGGTTGGGGGTCATCTCCTCCCTCTAAGGCCTTGTTAGGCCTTGTTTTAGGCCATCCCTTTTGGCCCTTGTTCTTGGCTTTGCATGACTTTTCTACCACTAAAATCCAGAGGATTTTTAGTGGTGGAAGTATAGTTTTGAGGTCTTAAATAGAAGTGGGTCATCCCCTCTCCTTGTTGTCTTATATGTTAGTATAAATGGCTTATATTGGTAGCATGTTTGTTTAGCTTGTTTTAGCTTCATTTCAGTATGCTTTGTTTTGCCATGATACAACACTGTTTTTGCTTGGTATTGTCACTCCATGCATGCCTAATACACTTGTAGTGTAAGCCACACAAACTAGTCTTATATGCTTCATGTTTGAGCATGTCTTTCTAGATTATGTTGACTCCATTTCAGTGGGTTTTTGGTGTTGTTTTTGCATGCCATGACTCTATTTTGGGTGGGTTTAGTTGGCTCTTACATGCTTTATGTACTTGTCTTGCAATCCTCTCATTTGCCTTAACATGCATCATGCTTTGACATGTCATTTTAGCATGCTTTTGGCTTAACTTCAAGAAGCTTTTGTCCATGTTTTAGCATGCTCTAGCTCTAATTTAGGTTGTTTTAGTCATGCACGACTTGCTTTGTATAGCCATGGTTCAATCTAGCTTGTTAGCTTTGAGTATTGAGTCCTCTAGCATGCTTTATTTGGACTATTATCATGATTTGGCATCATTTAAAATATTATTTCAGTCCATGTTTCATGCTCATAAACTTGCACTTATCACTCCTTTAATGCTTTAAAGAATTGATGTCTTATGCCTCATGAATGGACCATTGTGTATGCCTCCATGCTTAGGTCTTTGGGATGCCATCTAAGTGGGTTTTTTGGGCTTATTTTGATATGCCATATACTGTTTTTTCATTGGATAATTCATGCAATGTTTGGTTTTGATAGGTGTAGTGTAACACCCTTTGTAGCCTTGCATGCCTCATGCCTTTTGGAGTTGTATTCTAGCTTGTGTTGGCTAGTTTCGAGCATGTTTTTGGTCTTGTCTTGACCTGCCTTGGGACTGTTTTGAGTGCCCTTGGCCCTTCGGGGCTTGCCTTGCATGGCCATGGTTTGAGTCCTTTGGCTAGCCTTAAGCTTCGGGCTTTCTTGTATGCTTTGCTTGCTTTGTTTGGTTGGTTTGGCACTTTCCATGCATGATTTCAGAGTTTACAATGTTTGTCATATGTCCATATTTGTCCCCTTTTAAGTGCTCTTGAAAGTTGCCCTCCTATGCCTAGGTGTTGGACCATTTGCATGTGCACGTTTGCTTTGTATTTTCATGCTTCCAATTCATAACTTTGGCCACTGATTTTGGGCATGGCTGAGGTCTGTCCATCTTTAGTTTAAGTCCATTTACCATGTTGTTCAAAGTTGCTACTTTACATCATGCTTATATGCTTGTTGCATGCTTGTCACATTGCATGTTGTCACATGCTTGCTAATTAACATGTTGTTGCATGCTCATCCATCTTGCATACTTGTTGGATTACATGGTGTCACATGCTTGTTGTTGGTATTGTTGTCATATACCTATGCCATGTATCTTTACCTATTTAGGTGTATGCCTATTGCATATTAGTTGCATTGCATGATATTGTTGCATGTTGTTGCATGCTTGAGTTGTTGCATGTTTGCTTGCATGCTTAGGTCGCATCGCATTGTGTGCGCATTGCCTTCCTCTTGATCAAGCATGATAGAGGTTAAGGTCCTTGTTGTGTTTTGTGCATTTCATTTGATATCGAATTGCACATTTGGCTCCTTTGGCCATCATGCATTGAAAATGGCGTGATTGTGGTCCGAGGGTCGAGAACTACACTCCTTTAGGCTTAAACATGATAAGGGGTGTAGCTGCAAACATTGTCTTGTGAATGCATTGCCATGCTCTGTTTGTCCTCTGCTGCAACAAAAGAGCATTTTACAGGAAAAGATGGCCGATCGGCTATCTTCAGTGCCGATCGGCTACAAGTGTTTGGCCGATGGCTTCATATTTGGTCGATGACACTGTTTATTAGCCGATGACCCATGATTTTTGGCCGATGGCCTCCCACAGTGCCCATGGGGTGATTCAGAAGTGTGTTGGGAATTTTCACACTTTGCAGAGGTGTTGGACCATTTGCATGTGCATGTTTGCTTTGTATTTTCATGCTTCCAATTCATAACTTTGGCCACTGATTTTGGGCATGGCTGAGGTCTATCCATCTTTAGTTTAAGTCCATTTACCATGTTGTTCAAAGTTGCTGCTTTACATCATGCTTATATGCTTGTTGCATGCTTGTCACATTGCATGTTGTCACATGCTTGCTAATTGACATGTTGTTGCATGCTCATCCATCTTGCATACTTGTTGGATTACATGTTGTCACATGCTTGTTGTTGGTATTGTTGTCACACACCTATGCCATGTATCTTTACCTATTTAGGTTGTATGCCTATTACATATTAGTTGCATTGCATGATATTGTTGCATGTTGTTGCATGCTTGAGTTGTTTGCATGTTTGCTTGCATGCTTAGTTCGCATCGCATTGTGTGCACATTGCCTTGCCTATTGATCAAGCATGATAGAGGTTAAGGTCCCTTGTGTGTTTTGTGCATTTCATTTGATATCGAATTGCACACTTGGCTCCTTTGGCCATCATGCATTGAAATATGTGATTAGTGGTCCGAGGGTCGAGAACTACACTCCTTTAAGCCTTAAACATGATAAGGGGTGTAGCTGCAAACATTGTCTTGTGAATGCATTGCCATGCTCTGTTTGTCCTCTGCTGCAGCAAAAGAGCATTTTACAGGAAAAGATGGCCGATCAGCTATCTTCAGTGCCGATCGGCTACAAGTGTTTGGCTGATGGCTTCATATTTGGTCGATGACCTGTTTATCTTAGCCGATGACCATGATTTTTGGCCGATGGCCTCCCACAGTGCCCATGGGGTGATTCAGAAGTGTGTTGGGAATTTTCACACTTTGCAGAGGTACAGAGTAGTACAAACAGAGGCAACATGAGACATGGCAACGGATTTCCGAGCGAAGCCGATCGAGCATGCATTTGTCCCTCTTATCAAGGCCGCTTTACTGTTTTTGCAGCTTAATGAATTTGTTTAATTAGTTAAGAGTTGTGTAATAATTAATTAGCTTGTTAGTTGATTAGTTAGATGGTTTGTATTATTCTTTCGGTCCCTCCGTCGAGAGGGCCAATTGTCGTAATAAGCGTACGTGTGTGTGATGCATGTTTTCCAACCCCCATTTCTTTCTCCCTTTTACTTAACCGCTTACGATGGTTAGTTTTAGGGCATACTTTATTTAGCATACCTTATACTCGCATGTTTGCATCTATTTATCTGTATTGCATGCACCGGGCTCGGCACATCATACTAAGTGCATTGTACTTCAATACATTTACTTGAATACGTGTTCAACAGCATGTTATCAAGTTGCATTTCATATGCCATCTTAGAATAGCCGAGCCTATTCTAGTTGCATTTTGCATGTGTTGCATTAGCCATCTTAATATAAACTAAGATCATGCATGATTTCTAACTAGTTCTCTGTTTTGGCTCGGAATACACTGTAAGTGTTTATGCTTTAGCATCTTGCATGAGTATGAGTGTGGCCATGATAGCATGCTTGCCATGAGGCTAACTGCTTAAGTGTTTAACTGCCTGAATGCCTATGGGTGAAGGTTAGATTACTTGAATTGGAACAATTCATTGAAATGCGAGTTTTAAGCCCACTTGAGAGTGGCAAAATCATGTTTTCTTAGCCCACTCGAGGGTGGCAAATCCACGTCTTAGCCTACTTGCGAGTAGCAAACTTCAAACCATTTCCAAACAAATGGATATGCGATGCTTTGTTCCAAATTAGGCGATCTTGTCTATACTTGTGTGTTATGCGCATCACATAGTAATTCTAGCTAATTAACCAGAATAAGAATGCATGTGTTTTCAAAAACAAGATATCATGCTTAGTATAGGCCGATCTTCAATTGGGCGAGCGTACCCAAGTTCCCGAGCCGAGGCAACTTTGGTGATGACGGACACGTGGCCTTAGGCACGAGTCAGGTTTTCCTAAATCTCCCAAAATAAAATATTTAGGTGGCGACTCTGTATCTGGCAAAGCAGTCCATGTTTGGCACTTCTTTCTGAAAAATTAGTTTTCCAAAACGATTTGCCGGATTTGGACTCTTTGGTGATTTATCGGTCTTGCATCGCACTTTGCGAGATTAGATTCAGAACCGTGACATTGAGTCCGAACTATAGTAGCTAGAGAACAAAACAGATTTTCTCGGGAGTTCTCCGGACACGTTTACAATAGGTGATAGCCAAGAGGATTAGCGGCTACGGATCCATATGGCTTCCTGCAGAGGTCCGCGCACTGGTTGATGCCGCCGGCTTTGGGCCCTTCTACTCAAGGCTCATACAGATGAAGGCTAAGTCGCTGCTGTACAGGACTCTAGTAGAGAGATAGTGGGACACAATGGACTCATTCCACTTCTCATCAATTGGGCAGCTAACTCTGACCCTATACGACTTTTCGATGCTCACTGGCCTGTGGGTTGGGGTTGGCGGCTCAATCCCATGTGATCTTGACATGATGCAATTGAGAGCCGCACAGCGTCAGCTTCTTGGAGCAATCCCAAACATTACTAGTCATGGGATGGTAAGGTATAGTTGGTTCTTTGATCATTTCTCTGAGTCCCAGCCCGCTACTCCAGATGAGGTCGCCCAGTACACCGGCAACTTCCTTATGGATCTCCTCAATACTACCCTGTTTGCGAACGGGGAAAATATCGTGGGGATATATCTTCTGGAGGCACTGGTGCACCTACCACAGGTGACAGAGTATGACTGGGGTGGCGCCAGCCTGGCCACCTTATACTGCTATATGAGCTTTGTATCCTGCCACAAGGTGGATTCACTTGGCAGCTACTAAAGAGTTTGGAAGGTACGCCTTATATTTACTTTTTCTGTTCAGCTTTACATTCTGTTCAATTTTGGATTTCCTGCTCATCTTTGCTTTGTATTTCCTGTTTATTTTGCTCATTTACATCCTGTTTATTCTGCTTACACATATTTCACCTCTCTAGCTCCAGTCTCGGTGAGGCCGATTGAGTTGTCAGTACCCCGCTCCCTGTACTACAACTCTCGATTTGAGCACCGCCGCCACGTAGACCGAGACTTCCCTTACTTTCGCCGCTTCTTTGACAAGATCACTGCGGATCAGGTAACAAAATATGAACCTTTAACTTTTACATATTGTAAGCATACTGCACTATTTTCCATACTGCAGGGTCATTCTCATACTGCACTGTCATTTTCATATTGCTTAAATTTCTGACATCTGACGTTTGCTTCCACAGGTTGACTGGCATCCTTGGGTGGGCATTCCCTAGGCATCGAGGACGACCTATGTCGTTGCATAACATGCCTCCACCATGCGAATTCTATTTGAGGCCCCCTTTGGCCGAGCTTACTACCTGGGGGAGAGGTTCATCCGCCAGACACGAGGCATTGTTGACCTTGACATTCCACATCCTCCTCCTCCAGTCATGAGGGTAGTTGATGAGCTTCAGGACGGTCCTCAGATCAACCTCCTAATGTTGGGAGAGGATGACGATCGACATCATGAGCCCAACGACTTCACCACCTTCTTACATACTCGGGTGATGGCGCCTCTTACCCTGGGCGTGGTTCGCGCTGTTATGAAGGTTACTGTTACTGTTACTGCTACTGCGGCTGATGATGCCCCTGCTGGAGGTGCCCCTGTCGTTGCTTCCATTCCTGGGTTTCCCGTGATTCCCACTGAGATTATGTACATGCGTCTAGATGGAGTGATCGAGCAAATCCCCATTGAGCATATCGAGGAGAGGGACCGCAGGCTAGCGTTCACTATTAGCATCGAGCAGGTACACATTTCTTTGTGCTTCTACTCACTGCACTTTATCTTGTTTTGTTTTCTACCATTTCTATTCATTGTTCTCTATTACTTCTCTCTACCTTTCTTAAATTCTATTCCTTTTGTAGATACCCCAGACGTATACTGATGACCTCCTCCGGACGATCGACCGACTGCTCCATATGGTACGGAGAAAACAGACTGCTTTAGTCACTCATGGGATTGAGGTATACACTGTCTATAGTTCACTGCTGTTACCATACTGTTTATACTCCTGTTAGTCCATACTGATACATGTACTCTTTTCAGCTTGAGCTGGCGCCAGCAATGCCCACAAGACCTCTTCCGACTAGGAAAAGAAGAAAACGGGGCCCAGTGAGGGACCGAGGGGGAGCCGATAGAGGGAGAGGCCGAGAGAGGCAACACTCACCTTCTGAGGAGTCTTTTGATGGGTCTACGACCCCTGAGGACGAGGGAGAGGAGGTTGACTTGCAATCTAGTAGCCCCAGCGATGACAGTGATGCACCTCTTCCGCAGCCAATGAAGAAGAGGGCGAGGATGGGCTATTGATTAGGATGATGATTTTTTTTTTTTTTTTTTTTTTTTGCTTTGTAGGTAAAGACTAGCTTCAGATAGACCCTTTTATTTTTTGAATGATTTTCTTTTATTTTGTTGCCTTGTAAAACAATGATCGAGGTTAGACTCGCTAGTTGATAAAGGACAAGTTTTTGAATGATATCCTTGCACAATGTGATGACTGGCATATGATGAATGACGTGTGATGAATGACGGAACCTTTGCATGGTAACTTTGCATAAAACTTAAAACAATGAATATCTGCTCTTGCATTCATTCTAGACTCGGATAATAACCCATAACCGGACAAAATGTAAAATACAACTCGATAACAGGGAAACGAAATGAAAACAACTCGAAAATACTAAAAAACATTTGGTACAAACAAAACGAGACTTAAAATACAACCGCGGTATGTCAAGACAAAGGTCAGCATTTCCAACAACTGCACTGATCTGAGCCACCATTTAGACTCGGCCAGGCCTAAATAGGTACGGCCGAGCCTAAGTGTGAGGTCGGTCAGTGCTGCCCAGCTGTCATGCACTGCTCCTTCTCATCCTCTATAAATGGTGCTCCCATGCTGTTTTTTTGGTAGAATAGCAAGTCTTTGATATTTCGCTCTCAAGATGGAGACATTGTGCAACAATAGGCTCCGAGACTGGGTAGCTACTTTGGACGGCTCGGAAAAGGTGAACTTTCGCGATTTTGGCCTAAATGCCCTTTTTCCTCTAAGCCGCACTCCTCTTTGCTTTCCGTTCCTCCATGTCGTTGTTCGATGTTGGAACCCGATCACTCATGTATTTCAATTCGGATCACAAGAGGTGTGTCCGACACTCGAGGAATTTCAAGCTTTAATAGAATCCTGGCGCAATGAAGAAATCATACCGCAACCCCGTTTTGGCCATGCCTAAGCTTTGGGACGGATGTGTGGGTTAACATTACACAAGGCTCGATCCTTGGCACATGATGGGGAGCTAGACATCCCCGGCTTAGTTCATCGATTTTCCGCCATTGGAGACAGGAGTGACCTTTTTCGGAGAGGCCACTGGAAACATACTCTCTATTTATGCTTTCTTGCACAATTCCTCCTTGCCCCTAGTTTTGGCGGAGTTAGCATCCAGTTGATCGAAGTGGCCCAATGTCTGAAAGAGGGTAAGAGTTGCATGGGTTTGGCACTGGCTGAAACCTTAATGGGTTTAGATGGTTTCCATTGGGGAGAGACTACCCGATTGGCTGGGAGTCCGCTACTTCTCCAAGTATTATTTTCCACCCTTCTAATTTATGATTCTTATATCACTCAACACTCATTCTCTGTTTTTCTCTTATAACCTTTTCCTTACTTTTCTCTCATCGTACACCTCTCTATTCTTTAATCTCTCTTATTTTGCATCCCTCCCTAGGTATGGTTGATGGATAAACTGCAAGTAGTGGACCCTTGCCCTGAGTACACGGCCAGAGCTTACTTCTTTCGCCAACGGCTAGTGGATTTCCTCTCAGAGGGTTTATGGTGTGATTGGATGTGCAACAAATCTGCAACTGACATAACTTGGCATTGCCCTTGGCTTAATTTGGCTGAGACAAGCTACAACATGTCCCGACAGTCGGGTGTAGAGTTGATTGGCCTTACACATTGCATATTCTATTTTCCTCTTCGGTTCCAACGCCAGTTTGAGCATGATCAGATACGCCCAGATGAGGGAGTGGAATACACAACTTCATTTCTGATTCATGCCTCGCACCTACCTCGGTATCTCGCGGCCTGGAGGACAAGAGAGATTCTGGCCCCTGCCATTAGTTTCAATTACACCCTGTCTAAGGAGTGTTTGGCTTGGCTTGAAGAGGAGGTAGAGGTTGGGCCGTATTTGGCATAGAGCCACCTAACTTAGTTGTGCCCCTAGTTTTATTGCTTTGATCTTTTCTTTTCAAGTTTAAGATGTAAAAGCAACTTTGATCTAAATCAAAGAGGGAGAATGTACTTGTTTGAAATCAATAAAATTAAAGTTGTGAGTACTGAAAATTTTCCTTTCGGTCCCAAAAAATTATCCAAGTTGTAAAAGGGAAAAATTTTGAACAAAATCAACTTTTATTAAAACTTTTCAAAATAATTTTCGAAAATGATCACCACTTGACACACACAGAGTTGATTCTCAAGATGTACAGTCCCAAATCAAAAGAAATCATAACTGCCCCTGATTGCATATCACTGCTGTTCTGCACTATAATCAGCTTTTCTTCCCAAAATAAAGAGCACAACCGAACTAATAGATGATGAACAAAGTTGACCTGATCAAGAAAACGGACAAGACAGTTGAGTCAGAGATAGTTACGGCCGAACTTCAGGGTGAAGTTGCCTACGTATCCCAAAGATGGGAATCAGGCCTTACTAGTTTAGTTCAGGTTCACTCGAGTACTAACTCTCTCATTTTGAGCTCTAACTTTTGCCAAAGTTGCCCTTAGGGTTTTCAACCATGCAAGCTCAGTGTTTCTTCATTTCTAATTTTTCATGCGCTAACTTTTGCCTAGGTCGCCCTTTCGGGTTTTCGGCCTAGCGAGCCTCTGAAGGGTAGTATTTTTTCAACTTGTCTATATTGATCGGTTACGAGAACTCCAGGCCATCCAAGTCCATAAGAATAACCGCCCCTCCTGACCAGATTGACTTGATGATGTAAGGACCAGTCCAGTTGGGTTTGAACTTACCCCTAGGGTCATGGATGGAAGCCCGATTGTCTTTTAGCACCATGTCCCATTCTTGAAGATTTCTGGACTTAACTTTCTGGTTAAAAGCCCTAGTAATTCGGCATTGGTAACCCTGGACATGATACCATGCCCTTAGTCTTCTCTCATCAAACAACATTAACTCCTTGAACCTCCTTTGCTGCCAATCTGCCTCTGCTGTCTGACACTCAGCCATAACTCGTAGCGAGGGCACTTCGATTTCAATTGGAAAAACAACCTCCATCCCATAGAGAAGAGAATAGGGGGTTGCCCCTGTAGATGTTCAAATCGAGGTTCTGTAGCCCCAGAGTGCAAATGACAGTTTATCTAGCCAGTCCCTATAAGTTTCCACCATCTTCTGCAGAATTCTTTTGATATTTTTGTTCGCAGCCTTGACAACTCCATTGGTTTGTGGCCTGTAGGTCAATGACTTATAGAAAGCCACGTTATAGTTCTCAAGCAAGTCTATCACCTCTTCCTTAAAGTGCGACCCATTATCGGAGATAATCTCATTCGAAACCCCGTACTGGCAAATGATATTATTCTCGATGAACTTAGCCACATGCAACGCTTTTAGCACAGAGTAGGACTGGGCCTCCACCCATTTTGTGAAGTAATCGATTGCCACCAAGATGAATTCATGCCCGTTTGAATGGCTATGGTGAAGTCATGTTGTAGAGCTTCGACGACAGAATGTTCATGCGATTAGCATGAATTTTGCATTTGTTAAAGTGCCGAACAAAACCAATACAATCCTCTTCCAGGGTTGACTAGTAGTAGCCTTGTCTAGGGATTTTCCAGGCGAGCATCACACCATTCATGTGGGCCCCCACATTCTCCTCCGTGAATGGCCTCTATAAGGTGCTTCGATTCCTCTTCCTCAACACACAACTTATGCATTTCCAGATGACCTCTTTTGTATAGCTTGCTCCTGCAGATGATAAATTGAATCGCCAGACGCCGTATTCCCCTTTTGTCCTTGGCATTTGCTCCTTGCAGGTACACCTTTTTTTTCCAAGAAATTCTAAATATCATAGTACCAGGGGTTCTTGTCTAAAGCCTCATCTATCGCGACAATGGTTCCATAGGCCGGCGTGTACTTCTGTTCATAATGATCAAACACATCCTGACTCCCAATGGAATGCCTACTATAGAAGATAAAATGGAATATCTACCATAAAAGATAAAGTTGCTAGTGCATCCGCGAATCAGTTGTTCTTCCTTAGCAGATGAGTAAACGTTAGCTTTTCAAACCTCGAAATTAGCATATCCAAGACCTGATAGTAAACCTTCATTTTCTCTTTTTTAACCCGCCAATCTCATTTGGCTTAAGACACAACCAAGTTCGAATCCCCAATGACGTCTAACCTTTTTGCCCCTAGTTCCAGGGTAGCTTCTAAACCAGCAATACATGCCTCATACTCTGCTTCGTTGTTGGATACTTTGAACCAGAGTTTAAAGGCTAAGGGTATATGAGAGTCATCGGGTGCTATCAACAACACGTCGATCCCATAACCGTATTGATTAGCTGCTTCATCAAAGTACATCATCCACGTTTTCTCCTCTATTTGCATAATATCCTCATCTGGGAAAAAGTACTCCACGGCTTCATCCCCTTCTACTGGGTGATCTGCCAGGAATTTCGCTACAGCTCTCCCTTTAACCGACTTGCGTGTAACATATATAAGATCAAATTTAGAGAGAAGAAGCAACCAATGGGCTAGCCTACCCGTAAGTATTGGTTTCTCAAAGAGATATTTGATGGGATCTAATCTTGAAACCAAGATTACAGAGTGAGCTAACAGGTAGTGCCTCAACTTCTAGGTAGCCCATACCAAGGCTAGACGAGATTTCTCGAGGGGTGTGTAATGGGTCTCGTAATTCGTCACTAACAGGTACAAAATCAGTGGTTTTTTCGATTGTGGCAGTGATAACACAAGCGGATTCTGCAGGTACTGCTTGACTTGTTCAAAAGCGAACTGACAGCGATCGTTCCATTGGAACTTCTTTCCTTTCTTTAGGAGACCAAATAGTGGTTCACAAGTCAAGGTTAGTTTTGAAATAAACCACCTTATAAATTGCACTTTACCCAAAAAGCCACGCACCTCCTTTTCAGTCCTCAGTGATGGCATTTCTAAGATGGCCTTGATTTTGGAAGGATCTACCTCAATTCCTCTTTGTGTGATTAGGAATCCCAGCATTTTTCACGTTGCTACGCCAAAGGTGCAATTTTGCTGGTTCAACCTCAATCTATACTCTCTGATCCGCTGAAAGAATTTCTCCAAGGCGGTGTAGTGGCCATCTCGATCTTTGGACTTGACAATCATATCGTCCACATACATCTCAATCTCTTTGTGGATCATGTCGTGCAAAATGGTGGTTGCGGCCCTTTGATAAGTAGCTCCAACATTCTTCAATCCAAAAGGCATGACTCGATAACAGTAGGTGCCCCATGGAGTAGTGAAAGCGGTCTTCTCCCTATCCTTGGGTGCCACCAGAATCTGGTTATACCCAAAAAACCCATCCATGAACGAGAGCAATGCATGGCCCGCGGTGAAGTCTACCAACTCATCAATATGCGGCAATTGAAAATCATCCTTCGGACTAGCTTTATTTAGATCCCTGAAATCGATACAGACTCTGATTCTACCATCCTTCTTTGGGACTAGAACAATATTAGCTAACCACGTCGGATACTCAGATACAAGCAAGAACCCTGCCTCAATCTGTTTGGCAACTTCTTTCTTGATCTTCAAAGCCTAATCTGGGTGAATTCTACGCAGCTTCTGCTTAACTGGCCAGGCCTCAGGGTCAAGAGGGATCCAGTGCTGTACAATCTCAGGATCATTTCCAAGCACGTCTTCGTAGGACCACGCAAAAACATCTTTGAAAGTTTTTAATAAAGCGATTAAACGCTCACATTCCTCCGAAGACAGTGTGGACCCGATCTGGACCAAGTGAGGATCTTACTTAATACCCACGTTAATTGATACGATTTCTTCTGTACAGGGCTTAACATACCTCTCCTCCTCATGATCAACCAAAATTTTCAAAACCCGAGGAATTTCTTCCTCTTCGTTTATGTCAAAATTTTGAAAATTAAGATCAGTACAACAAACCAAAGGCACAGAGAAGTAGGCAACATTCACAACATTCCCATTCAAAAAGTCTGGATCTTCGGTTACAATGGACTCAAAAGAAAAGCTAAAAGACAACCTGGACAGGACTTTGGTATCCGGGTTACCACTCCCAGAAGTACCAGACTCAGAGGAACTTGAATCTAACTCTAACTTCACAGACTTAGTGGAATCAGATTTGGGCTCATTATCCAATCCAGAACTGTTGATGACGCCTTGCTCAAACTTCCAAACCAGGCGTGGAGCCTCAGATGCATCCAGGATAAGATTGGAGAAATCCACTACTGGGTTATCCCTGATCATTGAGATAGTAAAACTATTCCTCAAGTTCGTGGTCTTAGCTCCAGCAGTAGAACTTACCAGTAGGTCAGCCAATGCTTTTCCCAACAGCTCTTCCTCTTCAATGTCTATGTTTGCAGTCTTACCTTGATCTGTACTAGGGCTCAGGTCTACTTGTTCACCCTCCTCTTCTGGTAGCTTGTGTCTGAAAAAGATCTCGAACCCTAGATAACTTGTTTTTGTTTCCCAGTCATACCAGGGCTCTGGGAATCCACAAAAGAGGAAGTCTTTCCCTAAACAGACAAAACGTCCGTTCAAGGTCCCCTGTATTGGTTTTTGGACTAACTCATACTGCTTCCTAGTCCTCTTTGCTTTCAGCCTTTCTCTCAATTCCTGCCCTTTTCTTTGCCAATCTGCAGCGGTAGGTTTGTATCCCAGCCCGAAAGTGTGGGGGTTATGATTTATCTCCTTAGCAGCTGTACCTCACTGCCTGCCACTTCGGCCTAGTCTTGATCCGGGCATATGCCCTTGTTTGCTCATTATGTAGATGGATTGCGCACTTACGTAGTCCTCATCGCTCTCTGCCATGATGGTTTGGACTAACCGGGCTTCTGCCAGAGAGAAACCGGAAAGGAACATGTCCTCTTCCCTATGTATGATTTCCAATAATGGTGTAGTGGTTCCTTGGGGAGGATAGATCACAGAATTACCGTACATAGTGGAAATCCCGCCTTTGAAGGGGTACTTTACTAACTGATGGACTGTTGATGACACAACCCTTATCTGATGTAGCCAGGGCCTTCCTAGCAGTAGATTAAAAGTGGCCGAAACGTCCATGACATCGAATTCCACCTCATGTTCGGACGGGCCGATTAGGATATGGTTCTTGAACGTTCCCAGCTTGTATTGTCATAAGCCCAGACAGCTTAGGTTGTGGGTGTAAAGTCAACCGGCCTCAAACCGAAAGCATAGGCAGTTCTCACTAGACATATATTGATCGCCGATCCGGTATCTACTAACACCGCCAGAATCCATTTTTTCTGACTTTCCAGTGTTACATATAAGGGTCGGTTGTGGTTGGCACCCTCAGGTGGTAACTCCTTATTTGTAAAAGATATCACCGGCGTAACGTCCCCAGATGTTACCAACGATACCAATTGGTCCGCAATGGTATCGATAGACAGTTTAGTCTGGTTCATTGCCTCTAACAATGCCTGCCTATGCTCCCGAGATGCCATTATCAACCTTCAGATTAATATGTCAGCCTGAATCTTCTTGAGCTATTTTAAGACTAGGTTTTCTTCAACATCCTTCTATTTTGATCTCTCAACCTCCTTTCCAGAGGTCTCTGGCTGGTCTAATGTTGCGGGTTTGAAGTACCGACCACTCTAAGTCATATAATTGATCTCGTTAGTGTACCAAGTGTTATTTGGGGTGTCAGATTTCCAACCTTCGTCAGTATATGCATGACTTAGGTCGCTGTCTTCCCACCATTCTCCGACAATCATGGCCGAGCTGGCATCAGGTTCTATCTGGAGCATGTTAACATCACGCGTACCATCACTATATCATTCTTCCTCTACCACAATCTTGGTTTCTGAATCCTGATATTTCCAGAGCTTCCTCAACATCCTTTTCCGATCGCTGGGCTCTCATTCAACCTTTTTGGTAGTTTGGGCATCACCTACCGTTGTCTCGGGTTCTTCTTTTCTTTTTCCTTTGCCCTGCTCCAAAGCTATCTTCACCTGGATCTCTTCTATCCTTTCCTTTTGAAATTGTTCCAGTGCCTGTTCTTTCTCAGTCAGAGGTGCAGCCTTAGCCTTGCCCATAATAACAATTTCCTCTTCCTTCCCAATCTCTCCTATCCATTCTTCCACATCTGAATCTTCTTCACTCAACCATCCATTGCTTGTTTCTGGCTGGCTCGGGTCCCACCATCCTACCTGAGCACTACTTGTATCCTCCTCTTCGAAGAAGTATAAATCCTCCAGATTAGCCGAATCCTCTTCTAAGTCAACCAAGTCATTTAGGCCTTGTTCAAGTCGATCATTCTGATATTGCCCTAACTGGCCTTCCCTGATAGCATTGATGGTGAAAAAGTCTAGCAGTATGACTACTGGCTTCAACTGATCGATGGCCACAATGTATAAACTAGGATCGTACTCCTCTACGAGCAAGACTCCCTTTGCTATGACACAGGTATCAAGCGACCCAGCCTTTAGTGTATTTTTCTCTTTCTCCATTTCTACTGCCACAGGCCTGGATTGGGTTTGTGGTATTAAATCTATCATGCACGTGTCTATGCTTTCTGGAATAACCACATCTGGTTTTGGTAGGTGGGATGAGGTAATGTATATGTTAGGGTTAAAGGTGGGCGGTAGTGTATAGATGTGGTTAATGTTTCAGAGCGGGGGGACTTGGTTGTGTGCAGGAAGTGGGTTGGTTGTTACATTGGGTTTGGAAGGTGGGGCAATGACTTTGTTGTCAATGAGATCCTGGATCTCATGACATAAATGGTAGCACATGTCTGTGGGATGGCCATGTTGTTGGTGGAAAATACAATACTGGGTAGGGTCATGTTTGGGTAGCAATGGGTCTGGAAGTGGACGAGGATCGAGAGGCTTGAGATGCCCCTTTTGCATTAATAGCTTGAGGGCGTGGGTTGGGCTCATATGGAGAGGAGTAAAAACTTTTTGATTCTAGGGTGGATTGGTATTTTGTGAAGGTTGTAAAGTTGTGGCAGTAGCAAAGAGATCAGCCATCTTGGCCGTTGAACCAATAGTATTGATATCCGTAAGCCGTGGAATAGTGCTACTGCTAGCATTGGTACTTCGGGAGAACGGCCTTCTTGCAGGTTCGCTTGTTCTATGGATAATACCCTTTTTGAATGCACTCTCAATCTGGACCCCCAGCTCGTGTAAGGAAGCAAATGTGGATAACGGTACCACTATCATTCTCTGTAACATATCTTTGGCTCAAGGTTCTGGACCACTAGTCGGACTTGTTCTCTCTCAGCAGATCTATTTGTCATTCGAGCTACCTTGGCTCTCCACCGGACGACAAAATCGATGAATGATTCTTTAATATTCTGGGTAATATCCTCCAGCTCACTAATGGTTACCTTTATCTAGGTGTTATATGAATACTGGTTGACAAATGCCTCGGATAACTCCTCCCAATTTCGCTTTGTAGAGTCCTCCAACTTAGCGTATCAGATGGCCGCCACATCAGACAGGGTTCTCCCAAACAAGGAAAGCTTCTGTGCCCTAGACAAACCCATGGGCCTTAATATATTTGAAAACAACCGGATATGCACAATCGGATCTCCACTCCCATCGAATCTATCGATGTGGGCATCTTAAATTTCTTTGGTAATTTGACCGAAGCCTCAGTGTACCCGTCTTCAATATCTGGAATGGAGTTAAAGCCCTGGGATTTCTTCAATGCTTTTTCCAATCTAGCAATCTTGACTAAGGCTAGATCAATTTTATTGATATCAAAAGGAAAGATTTTACGGAGGGTTGAACCGGAGGCCTATAAGCTGGAGCTGGGGTAAACATGTCTTGAGGATCTAGGACTAGCAGATTTTTAACCGGTGGGAGTGGATTAGGATTTGGCTGAGCAGCCGAGATCGGATGCATGGTTAATGTTGATGCCCCAGATGTACGTTGTAGATCGGAAATAATTTCATCTTGTGCAACCATCCTCTAGTTTACAGTGTCCATGGTTCTTTGGAAAGCCGTCATCATGGTAGCAAAGCCTATCAAAATCGAATAGCACTTCAGCCCCAATTCACAATAGTTATAACACATAGTTGAACTGTAATCTCCACTAAATTTTGTTCCCAAACTCATACCGATATGAACCACCATGTACGATGTCACTGTAAAAAGCACATACCAAGTAAAAAGAACCAAAACACCCCTATGAGGGGGGTAGGGTTACCTTGCCCTAGATTTTTGACACAATCTAGGCTGTACTATTTCAAACAACGAGTTTCACAACATCCTACAAATGGGTGGCGTCCTGTCCTAAGTTGGAATAGTCACTATAGCTTCACTATATGCAACTAGGTCAAATGGTCGAAAGGGTACCTCAACAAGATTACCTAATATATCTCTCACACCTAACACCGAGAAGTGAAAGGAGGATCAAGCGGTACAGCGGTAATCCAGATCCAAGGGTTGTGTTTCCAACATGGCAGAGCCCATGACTGGTCAACCTTTTGGCAAGCCTTTTGGACAAGCATTCGGCAAACCGTCCAAGAATAGCAGATGGAAAACACAGTGACTTAAAGTAATCATGCAAATGCAATGCAAAGAACATATAAGAGTAGATAAAATTTCACGTCATCAATTTCAAGTCAAGTTCTCTAAATCCCCAGTAGAGTCGCCAGAAACTGTAGCTCAACTTTTCATGCTCCTTTCGGAAGATGAATAGCCCTATAGTTCGGACTCCCGTGATTCTGAATCTGATTTCACAAGTGCAATGTGAAACAGTGAAAACATGAAAAGAGTCCAAATCCGGCAATTCTTTTGGAAAATTGATGTTTGAATCAAATGCCAAAAATAGACTGCTTTACCAGATTTCAGAGTCACGACCTAAATATTTTTAGGAAATTTAGGAAACCTAAGACTCATGCCAAAGGCCATTAGTTCGTCATCACCGAAGTGTTTTGGCTCGAGAACTTAGGTACGAGAGGGGAAGGTCATGAATTGAGCACCCCACTCGCCCGACCAAAGATCGGCCTCTACTAATCGTGATGTGATTTTTATTTACATTATATGCTCTTGTTCCGATTCTTAGCTATTTTTTTACTATGTGACGCACACACAAATATAGACTAATTTGCAAGAATTGGAACATTTGATTTCGTGTTTTATTTGAAATTGTTTTGTGAATTTTCCACTTGAAAAAGTGGGCTTAAAATGGACATTTAATCAAACTATCCCAATTCAAGCAACTAGCCTTTATCCACAAGCATTCAAACAGTTATATCATTTAAGCAATTAGCTTCATGGAAGTATGCTTCGACATGGTAACACAAACATTCGATGCAAGATGCTAAAACACAAAATTACTCACCTAGTACTCCGAGCTAAAACAAGGTGTGGGGAAGTGGTTTAGGAAATACTCTTCAGATCCTGGGAGACGCTCTTGATCCTCAGCTAGTCACCTGCAAGGGCAAACACTCCGGTCGGGGGTGCCAAGGTTAGCACTCCGACGGGCAAGTCAGTTCTTATACTCAAGAAAGCTTGTTTACTAAGTTTACTGAAGTGATTCTTACATACCATTCCAAGAACGCTGCTTCTTTATTTATATCTGTTCCTTCTGAGGCCTCGGGGCCTGGGCCTACTTTTCAATCATTACCCGTTCTTTTATTCGGCCTCAAAGATCCTTTCTTAATCGGCTTACGTATTGTATTCGGCTCATCCTGGTCTTGCAGGACACAGCCGGTTAGTGTCTGCAGGATGCAGCCGGTTAATGTCAACCTACTAAAATATGCCCCCTCAGATTCAGCCATATATTCGGCTCCCACAATTGCCCCCCGAACTCCCTATGGACGGTAGTTAATCGGCGTGTTTGGTCTAGAATTCGAAAAGCTCAGCATAGATCAAGCGGCTTCGCGTTCCCCAAGACGTCAGAGGATGTCAGAAGGCGCACACCTTTTCGTTTATCATTACATTTTCCCCCGCCATTCATGTGTCTCTCGCATTTATTGCGATTTGAAACTTCAGTCCTTTTGGGTGCACATTTCGTCGATCATCTGATACGTTTGGACCGCCAGCGCGCATCTCTCCTCTCACTCACATTTTCTGCAACTTTCGTCCGTCTGCCTTTGCCTCATCTGCTCTTCGTAAGTCTTCTTCTCTTTTCTTTGTAATCCTATTCTCTGTTTATCGTTTTTACTTTCGGCGAATCCTTGGGTCCCCGTTGGAATGGCTAAACACTTGAAAGACCTCCTTTCTGAGAGTCGCATTTCCGGATTTCGACGACATTTTTCCATTCCCGATGACGTCCATTTGTCTCTCGTAACGGACAACACTCTAGATATGGAGAGAGAGGATCAGAATACGATCGTATTCCCCCTCATGTCCATTGCGGAGGGCGGAGTTCGTTTCCCCTTACATCCATTACTTAGGGCCGTTCTTCGCTATTGGAGTCTGATTCCTTCTCAACCCAATGTAAATTTCTTTTGAATCATTATGGGGGTTATAGAGTTGAATCGACGCCTTAGGATCAATCTCGGAATTCCGGCCATTCGGCACTGCTATGCTTTAGCCAGATCCTCTGGTCGGCTGGGGCGGTACTTCCTCAGGGCCAAAGATACTGACCATCATTTGGTGACTATGCTTGCCAGTTCTGGTAAGAGGGTTGACGATGTAATGGTCAATGTCCGAGGTAATTGGGAGTTCGCTGAAGGCAAAGATCGCCTAGACCCCATTCCCAGACATAAGGGTGATCCAGGTTGCCACGTAGTATCTTATGTTTGTTGATCTGTCTTTTAATCGGCTCTCTTTCTTTAAGCTCTCCTTATCTTTTGCAGGTAACAAATTGAAGAAGATTCTGACTTCAGTTGACGACGCGGTCCTTAGGGACATTAAGACTGCGCTCGACTACTTCGGTCGCCCAAACGTGCAAAAACAAAGGAGAGCCGCCCACATTTTACTCCGGTACGAACCCACTTATGCCACATTCTCGGCTGCGGACAACATCCCAATTCCATCCGGCGATCAGCACCTCTCGGCTCTTATCTTTCCCAGCTACAAGAACCTTAGGCAGATTGGTCTCGAAGCTTCTGATTCGGGGCAAGACGCAGAGCCGGTGATAGAGGTAGTTGCCGACCCGGCCAAAGAATTCACTGAGGAGGGCGAAGAAGTTGACGAGGCCGTGCGTTCGGCTTTCGAGGCTGCCGGACTCAATCAGCCTTCCTCACCATCCACTTCGGGTCGGGCAGAGTTTTCTTCCGGGGATATTTTCGCGAACTTGGGGGATCTACCCGGCGATTTCTTCGGAGGTATGGCAAAGGAAAGCCTTATGCAAATGGTGCGTAAGCGAAATGCCGAGCGGATTGCTGCTCAAAAAAAGGCCGAGGCCGCCGAATCCGATCCCAGCTTGACTAAGGCCTCTGTACCCATTATTGAAGGAACGGCTCAGGTTACGCCGGTCGAAACAGAAAAAGTGGTTGAACCGCAGACCGGCGAAGAACGGCTGATTCCGGAGGGACGCGGCCAAAAACGTAGCGCCGAGGAGGAGGCTAGTTCAGAAATTAGTCCCATTGACAAACGGCCTCGCCTCGAAGAATCGGACGTGGTTGCTCCTTTTGTTATTCAGCCCAAGATCAGAGATACGCCGATTCCTTCCAATGCTTCGGCCATAGAGGATTCGGCCGTTGCATTGAGCCTAGTGGCTTCAATTTCCCTACCGGCTGACAATGCAACCTTTTGCGCCGTGCCGGATATTATGGCCGTAGCTCTGTCTGCGCAGTCGGCACTTTTGGTAGGTGATTTCAAATTCACTAAAATCTATTTTTATAGAGCTATCTAACGATCGCTTGTTCTTTGCAGACTGTTGGCAGGATTGCCGACTTAGGCCGCCGCCTGCATGATGCTCTTGGCAGAATTGACCGTTTGCAAACAGAAGTGGACGGTCAGAAGAGTAGGGCCGAGTTTGAGAAGATGAGAACCGCAATGGAGAGCGCACGAGCCGAAGTGGAGAAGGAGAGGGTTCGCACTGCTGAACAGTTTCGTTCTGACGCTGAGGCCAGAGCGAGTGCGAGTGAGGAATCGCTCAAGGTCTCCAAAGACGAACTTGCCGAGGCGAAGAGTCAGTTGGAGAAGCTCAAGGCAGCCAAGAAGAAAGTTGAATCTGAGGCTTTTGAGGTGGGAAAAAGAGCCGCCTTCACGGAATACGTTGATGAAGTTCCCAAATTTGAGAATCGAGGGTTCAAACACGGGTGGCTCAAGGCCCTTGCTACCGCTGGGATTACATTGGATTTGCCGATTCCTTACGAGCAAGTGGATGTTGAGCCCCTTGAATCCGACACCGAGGAGTGATCTGGGAGGCGTCTCCTAATTCATTTAGTTTTTTGATTTTTGTTTGGTAGAGTTTTGTTGGTTCAGGGTGGTTTTCATGTATAAATTGGTTACTATCTTGTGCGCAATTTATTAATGAAAATTTCCTTGTAATTTCATTATTACTCGTACATACACAATTTGTGTGGTTTATGTTAATGAAACAATATTGATTCGTCTTTCTCATGCCGACTGGATTTGAATTATGAACTGTCGATTTTGTAAGCCGGCTGGGGTATCTGAGCCGAATATATTGATGAATCTGCCCTTGCACCAGGCGGTTCCTGCAGAGGTTAGAATCGATTCGTGAGCCGGCTGAGGTACTTGAGCCGAATAGATTGATGAATCTGCCCTTGCCCCAGGCGGTATCTGCAGAGGTTAGAATCGATTCGGGAGCCGGCTGGGGTACGTGAGCCGAATAGATTGATGAATCTGCCCTTGCCCCAGGCGGTTCGCGCAGAGGTGAGAATCGATTCGTGAGCCGGCTGGGGTACTTGAGCCGGATAGATTGATGAATCTGCCCTTGCCCCAGGCGGTATCTGCAGAGGTTAGAATCGATTCGGGAGCCGGCTGGGGTACGTGAGCTGAATAGATTGATGAATCTGCCCTTGCCCTAGGCGGTTCGCGCAGAGGTGAGAATAGATTCGTGAGCCGGCTGGGGTACTTGAGCCGAATAGATTGATGAATCTGCCCTTGCCCCAGGCGGTTCGCGCAGAGGTGAGAATCGATTCGGGAGCCGGCTGGGGTACTTGAGCCGGATAGATTGATGAATCTGCCCTTGCCCCAGGCGGTTCCTGCAGAGGTTAGAATCGATTCGTGAGCCGGCTGGGGTACTTGAGCCGGATAGATTGATGAATCTGCGATATTCGAATAGATGGTAAAATCGTGCCCCTGTCGTCGACTCAGCCGGCGTTGGGCGATTCAGGATCTCCAATTAATGAGATTGCCTCGATCGTGCTGCCTCTGTGAATGATAAATGAACAAGGGTACATCCTTTATGAGCTTGGTAGACAACTGACTCGAGCTCCTGGAGGAAGACTGATTGCGCGAATGTCGAACCGACTCTTCTTTAACAGTAAAGGGGAAGCGAAGACCCTAGCTGAGCTGGGCGGAGATATGAATCGAGGTGGTGAGCCCTCGCGTACAGGAAGTAGGAGTTCCAGGGGTCGAGAAAGGCGTCAGTCTCCCCGACGTCACAGTAGATCGCCCAGGCGAGGCAGGCAGTCGCAGGGTAAATCTCCACAGTCCCGAGTCGAGAAGAGGTCTGACGCGAATCCGTGCCCATTAAGCTTTGCGGTATTTGTGAAGAATAAACCCATGACGGAGGCGGACTCGATCGTTTGAGCCCAGACGTAACGGTCGACTTTGTCCGACAAATATTTCCTCCTAAGGTTCAGCAATCAATGCTGGGTCGACAGGACTACAAGGTGTTTCGCGAGGGCATTCACGGCGCGGTGAAGGGGCTTTACACTGCTTACGAAGTCGGCATGCGACTGCGTGCTGCCCGTCAAGAGATGGAGAAGAAGGAAGAACGTATTCGAAGTTTGGAGGCCCGCGTGGAGGCGGCCGAGCGGGAACTAAAGAAGACCAAGGCGGCTCAGGCACAACCCACCGCGCACGCGAACCCAATTGTGGAAGAGAAGGTTACTAGTCAGCTTATCAGCTCCGCACTTGCTGATCGAGATATGGCAAGTATGTTCGCAATAGAGAGCGCGAAGGGGAGGGCCTATGAGAAAGGTTTCCATGAGGGCCAAAAAGTGGGAATCGAGAAAACCAGGGAAAAATTGGTCGAAGAAGTGTGCCGATGCGAAAATCGTGGGTTTAGGCACGGTTGGATCAAGGCATCTGAAGCCGCAGAAGCTCTTTGAGCGTCGGGAATTGATTTGGCATCACCACGCTACAGGAGTAAAGATTTTCCCTTTTCTACTTTTGAAGTTGAGAAGAGTGAGGATGAGGGTGACGCCGTGTGAGTTTGATAGTTGTAAGATTGGAACGCAGGGCGCGTTTGAAACTATGTAACTTATTGTTTTATTGAATAAAGAACGCTTCATTATAAATGTTTCGTTGTCATTCATATTCGGCATATGTGTATTTCGTGTTGCTTAAATGTTTGAATGTCTAAATATTGTCCGACCCAGGTAACTATTAACTGTCCGGCGATACGCGGGCTTATCGGCAGGATATGCACATGGTCAGGATCGGCACATTCGCGACGACCGTTAAGGTTTTATTGAGGCTATTTCAACGGCCATTTGTCTTTGACTTGGGTCAGCGTATTGATGCTTGGCCAGTTGGATTAGTGGGCTGGTCGAGGGTGATCGGCATGTGAAGATTTGGCCGACCGATTTAACAAATCTATTTCGCTTGGGCCCAGCCGTCGGGATGGCGGTTGTGGCGAATGTCAATCGACGCTCGTCTTATTCAGCCAATGCGTTTTTTGGCGTTAACAAAATTTTCTTGGGATTGGGACCTCGAGATCGCGGTCGTTGCTGAGAATAAAAGGAGTAGGCGCTTCGCACCAATAATCCCACTTGACTCATCATTCCTTGTGTGGGATGGTGATTTTGATTACAGAGGCTCCAACTTCGGTCAAGTTTGGTGTTGAGATGGTTTGCAGCAGAAAACCTACCCGTGAGGGAGTTAGGTCATCCAAAGAGCCTGAGATCTGTGAGTCTCCAAGTCGTCGAAGCAGATCACCCCGAAAGGAGAGTCAACAATTGTCAAGTTCATTCTTCCTTGTCCTGGATCTTTGCCTTGACATTGTCAATGGTATCAGGGGAAGTTTGGCGCTATGCGAGTCGTGGGCTTAAGCATAACTGGTTCAAGGTATTGCACGCCGTGGAGGGGTTTAGGGCGACGGCCGTCGATCCGATGATACTGCTTTACCGGCGCGTCTTGTTTTTTGCTTTCGATATTGTAATGCTCGAATGCGGGTTGTGTTTATGTAACAACTGTTTAATCAAATAAATGGTTTTATTTTAAATCTATTTGCGTGTTATTCTGAATTTTGCTTGTGTACTAAAGCACATTACTTCGAATGTATGATCTGTTCTAGTGTGTTACATAGGATCAATTATCAGTATCTTTTGTTCGTGCCAACGTTTGCTCCAGATCCAGACACGTAATTAGCACTTAGCACTGTAGGCCGATTAGTATGGCCGAATGGATTAATGCAATAATCCTCTGAAGCACTAAAGCGGGCTCCGTACTTGGAGGCTTGAACCTAGGGCCCATTTGGCCTTAAGGAGATTAATCGGCTCGAATCCGAAGTCTTAATCGGCCCCAAGGCGTCATGCGCCAAAGGGGGCTCCGAATCCGGAGGCTTAATCGGCCCTGAGGCGTCATGCGCCAAAGGGGGCTCCGAATCCGGAGGCTTAATCGGCCCTGAGGCGTTATGCGCCAAAGGGGGCTCCGAATCCGGAGACTTAATCAGCACTAAGGCGTCATGCGCCAAAGGGGGCTCCGAATCCGGAGACGATTTGGCCAATCGCGATATCCACGAAGGGCGCTCCGAATCCGGAGACTTAATCGGCCCTGAGGCGTCATGCGCCAAAGGGGGCTCCGAATCCGGAGACTTAATCGGCCCCAAGGCGTCATGCGCCAAAGGGGGCTCCGAATCCGGAGACTTAATCAGCCCTAAGGCGTCATGCGCCAAAGGGGGCTCCGAATCCGGAGACTTGATTTGGCCAATCGTGATATCCACGAAGGGCGCTCCGAATCCGGAGACTTAATCGGCCCCAAGGCATCATGCGCCAAAGGGGGCTCCGAATCTGAAGACATGATTTGGCCAATCGTGATATCCACGAAGGGCGCTCCGAATCCGGAGACTTAATCGGCCCTGAGGCGTCATGCTCCAAAGAGGGCTCCGAATCCAGAGACTTAATCGGCCCCAAGGCGTCATGCGCCAAAGAGGGCTCCGGATCCGGAGACTTAATCGGCCCCAAGGCGTCATGCGCCAAAGGGGGGCTCCGAATCCGGAGACTTGATTTGGCCAATCGTGATATCCACGAAGGGCGCTCCGAATCCGGAGACTTAATCGGCCCCAAGGCGTCATGCGCCAAAGGGGGCTCCAAATCTGGAGACTTGATTTGGCCGATCGTGATATCCACGAACGGCACTCCGAATCCGGAGACTTGATCGGCCCTAAGGCGTCATGCGCCAAAGGGGGCTCCGAATCCAGAGACTTAATCGGCCCCAAGGCGTCATGCGCCAAAGGGGGCTCCGAATCCGGAGACTTAATCGGCCCCAAGGCGTCATGCGCCAAAGGGGGCTCCGAATCCGGAGACTTAATCAGCCCTAAGGCGTCATGCGCCAAAGGGGGCTCCGAATCCGAAGACTTGATTTGGTCAATCGTGATATCCACGAAGAGCGCTCCGAATCCGAAGACTTAATCGGCCCCAAGGCGTCATGCGCCAAAGGGGGCTCCGAATCTAGAGACTTAATCGGCCCCAAGACGTCATGCGCCAAAGGGGGCTCCGAATCCGGAGACTTAATCAGCCCTAAGGCGTCATGCGCCAAAGGAGGCTCCGAATCCGGAGACTTGATTTGGCCAATCGTGATATCCACGAAGGGCGCTCCGAATCCGGAGACTTAATCGGCCCTGAGGCGTCATGCGCCAAAGGGGGCTCCGAATCCGGAGACTTAATCAGCCCTAAGGCGTCATGCGCCAAAGGGGGGCTCCGAATCCAGAGACTTGATTTGGCCAATCGTGACATCCACGAAGGGCGCTCCGAATCCGGAGACTTAATCGGCCCCAAGGTGTCATGCGACAAAGGGGGCTCCGAATCCGGAGACTTAATCGGCCCCAAGGCGTCATGCGCCAAAGGGGGGCTCCGAATTCGGAGACTTAATCAGCCCTAAGACGTCATGCGCCAAAGGGGGCTCCAAATCCGGAGACTTGATTTGGCCAATCGTGATATCCACGAAGGGCGTTCCGAATCCGGAGACTTAATCGGCCCAAGGCGTCATGCGCCAAAGGGGGCTCCGAATCCGGAGACTTGATTTGGCCGATCGTGATATCCACGAAGGGCGCTCCGAATCCGGAGACTTGATCGGCCCTAAGGCGTCATGCGCCAAAGGGGGCTCCGAATCCGGAGACTTAATCGGCCCCAAGGCGTCATGCGCCAAATGGGGCTCCGAATCCGGAGACTTAATCGGCCCCAAGGCGTCATGCGCCAAAGGGGGCTCCGAATCCGGAGACTTAATTGGCCCCAAGACGTCATGCCCCAGAGGGGGCTCCGAATCCGAAGACTTAATCAGCCCTAAGGCGGCATGCGCCAAAGGGGGCTCCGAATCCGGAGACTTGATTTGGCCAATCGTGATATCTACGAAGGGCGCTCCGAATCCGGAGACTTAATCGGCCCCAAGGCGTCATGCGCCAAAGGGGGCTCCGAATCCGGAGACTTAATCGGCCCCAAGGCGTCATGCGCCAAAGGGGGCTCTGAATCCGGAGACTTTATCAGCCCTAAGGCGTCATGCGCCAAAGGGGGCTCCGAATCCGGAGACTTGATTTGGCCAATCGTGATATCCACGAAGGGCGCTCCGAATCCGGAGACTTAATCGGCCCTGATGCATCATGCGCCAAAGAGGGCTCCGAATCCGGAGACTTAATCAGCCCTAAGGCGTCATGCGCCAAAGGGGGGCTCCGAATCCGGAGACTTGATTTGGCCAATCGTGATATCCACGAAGGGCGCTCCGAATCCGGAGAATTAATCGGCCCCAAGGCGTCATGCGACAAAGGGGGCTCTGAATCCGGAGACTTAATTTGGCCAATCCTGGCGAGTGCCCCACTGGGAATTGACATATGATTTTGAGCGACGAGGAAAAATAGTTCGTATTGCAAAGGCGAAATATATTTACAAGTATCAGAGCCCACAGATCGGGTCAGTGATAGGGTTTTCATCAGAACTCTGCTTGTGCCGGTTGGGGGGAACCACGTATTTCTTCAATGCCGTGGGTTGTTGGGAAACGCAGGATCTAATGGTAGGTGCTTGGGACGGCCATCATGATATGTAGCCAGGTCCTTCCCATGATGGCATTATACAGCGAGGGGAGCTTCACGACCAGGAATTCCGCTTCGACCGTTCTGGAACCCGCTCGAACAGGTAATGTGACCTTGCCCAATGGATATTCGGGATTCGTATTAAAGCCGAACAATGGGTGAGGCGTCGGAGATAGGTCCGACTCGTTGAGGCCGAGCTTGATGAAAGTTTGGTAGTACATGACCTCTGAACTACTCCCCGGGTCTACGAGAATTCGTTCAATGATGAACCGGTTTATGCGTAATCCAATGACCAACGGATCAATGTGGGAAGCCGTTGCATCATTGAGGTCGGAGTCGTTGAAGGCAATTGTCGGAGCTTCTTCGGACCATTCAATCGAAGTACGGCGCCCCTGTAGAGTTGGATGCGATCGAATTGTGTGCACGGCTGGGGGTGTAGGCAGGCTGTAGATTACGTGGATCATGCCAAGTGGGGGAGAGTCCTGCCTCAATGCTAATGCCTTGGTTGGCCTTCCCTGTTTCACATACTGCTGCAGTCGGCCGTCTTGCACCAGTTCTTCCAGGTGATCTTTTAACGCATAGCAACTCTCTGTTTCGTGGCCGTGATCTTTGTGATATTCGCACCTCCGGTCTCTTCGTCGTGTATCGGGTGGCCCCACCATCTTTGTCGGCCATTTGAAGAATGGAAGGTGTTGGATTTTGGTCATTACTGCGGTGATTGGCTCTGACAGTTCCGTGTACTTTTTGTCGGCGCGCCTCGAGCGTCTACTGTCGACTTGCAATTGTTCATTCGTCGAGTGGGAGCATTGATCATTCGATCGGCGAGAATCCCGCCTTTTGTCTCGTTTAGCACGTTGTCGCGACTCAGGGCTCAGAGGTGGCACGGAACTTATCGGTTGAGCAATTTCAGGAGGTGCCGGTTTGGTGGACACTTGTCTGGCTTTAATCCTCAAGGCATCGTCTTCCACTTTGCAATACTCTTCGACTTTCTTCATCAACGCCCAGACTGTTTTGGGGGGTCTTCTGATCAGGGAATTGCAAAGAGCACTGTCAGGATGTAGTCCCATTTTGAAGGCGGTGACGGCCATGGAGTCGTTGCAAGCGTCGTCAACGAGATTGAAGCACTCCCAATATCGCGCCGAATATGTTCTCAGCGTTTCTCCTGGTTGGATTTGCATAGCCCAGAGAGAGTCGGCCTGTTTCAGCTGTACCTCATTGGTGATGAACCTGGCCCTGAAGGATTTTTGTAATTGATGGAAACTTCTGATCGAAGCCGGCTCCAGCTTGTAATACCATCTGACAGCTAATGGCTCCAAGCTGCTGGGGAATATTCGGCACATGAGGGCTTCATTGTCTGCATGCAACGTCATGGCTTGCTTGTAGTGACGTATATGATCAGTGGGGTCTGATTTTCCGTCGTAGAGAGTAAATGATGGAGCTTTAAACTTCTTGGGCAGGGCCGCCCTCGCAATTCGTCGGATAAAAGGATCGTGCCGGTCCTCTCCGTCTGAACTGCTTCTTCTGCATTTGTTCCTTGTGTGTGGACTTTTTTCAGAGGAGCTGGAAGTGTCTGAGCGTCCCTTGTTATGCTCCGTGGATAATGAGTTGGAGTCGCTGTCGGTTTCCCTTGGCTAGGCTCGAGGTCGTTGTCTACCTGCCCTTAGGGGTCGTTCGGGGTCTTGGCGCGCGGCTTCTTTGGATTTTGCTACTTCCAGGGCCAAATCTTGACGGAGGCGTTCGTTTTCTGCGATCATATTTTCCAGCCTTTGTTCATTCTGTTTAGCTTGTTCTATGATGGCTTGCATCGTCTCCTGCGCTGAAGTCGTTGGCGAGTCAAAATTCAAGGGGCGTCTCGCAGCGATGGTTTCCTTCCCGAGCATATTTGCCGGAGTGATGTCGTCTCTCTGTGTAGTCTCGTCGGTGGCTATCAGAGGATCTTGCGTCACGCCTTCCATGGATGTACTTGAGTATTCCCACAGACGGCGCCAATTGTGGGGAAGTGGTTTAGGAAATACTTTTCAAATCCTGGGAGACGCTCTTGATCCTCAACTAGGCACTTGCAAGGGCAAACACTCCGGTCGGGGGTGCCGGGGTTAGCACTCCGACGGGCAAGTTAGTTCTTATACTCAAGAAAGCTTGTTTACAAGTTTAGTGAAGTGATTCTTACATACCATTCCAAGAACGCTGCTTCTTTATTTATATCTGTTCCTTCTAAGGCCTCGGGGCCTGGGCCTACTTTTCAATCATTACCCGTTTTTTTATTCGGCCTCAAAGATCCTTTCTTAATCGGCTTATGTATTGTATTCGGCTCATCCTGGTCTTGTAGGACGCAGCTGGTTAGTGTCTGCAGGATGCAGCCGGTTAATGTCAACCTACTAAAATATGCCCTCTCAAATTCAGCCATATATTCGGCTCCCACACAAGGCAAGATAATTAGAAAAATATCCATGCTCCTAATTAATGCAATATGACTAAATGCAACACATACATTATGTATTTTAATGGGCTCAGCTATGAGCATGACATATGATTCCATTCAAGACATACAATAAAGCACATATTCAAGTAATGAATTTGAACATTGATATTGGGTTAGTATGATGAGCCGAACCTTGGATGCATGCAAGACAATGGATGCAAAGCATAAGGATGCTAATTTGAAAATTGATGTTCCTATACTAACCATCGTAAGCAAGTAAGTAAACGGGAGAAAGACGTAGGGTTGGAAGACATACAACTTATTACATAATTGCCCTCGTGCAAGAGGGTGCGAATGAAAGTCCGAAAGTCCAAATTAAACTAATTATTATAAAACCGAATGAATAGATAAGCAAAGATTTAACTAGCTAACTACTCTATTACAACAAGGACAATCATGAGCATTAAACTAACTATCTAGGTTAATTAGCTATAACAATTACAAATAAACAATAATGATAATTACAACACTAATAATTAACAAGACTAATTATAATAATAATAAATTAATAAATTACAACAATACTCGGAGCATTAATTTACAACAATGATGCAAGTAAGGACGCACAAGGGTTGCATGCACAGTGTCCAAGAACAACTCTGTCTACCTAGGCCTACTTTGTTTCACCTTCAGCCACTGCCCTCTGTTTTCTACAAAATATACTGCTGACCAAACATTGATGGCCGGTCGTGCCTCAATGAAGCTCGGCCAGGCCCCAAAAGGGCCTGTCGTGCCTTTATTTCATACAAAATTCTATTTTGTGCTCTGAAGTGAAAACAGTGCAAACAGAGTTGTTCTAGACTCTGTTTGTCCCTCTTACACTTCTCTATCATGGGAAAGCCTCGAGAGAAGGTTGGAATCGTTTCCAAAACCATCAATGAGCAAGTTGATTGCTTGATGATTTCAGATATAATTTGGACAAAGATCAATAAATGCAATGAACAACAACCATCCCTCCCTCTTATCATAGAGTGAACTCAAAAAGAGAGGTAGAGACGCTTCAAGGTTCATCAAAACATCATGAATTGATATAAGACAACCTTTGATACAATAGATTCGGCATAACGGCCAACCGAACCCAAGCAATATAACTCATTTTCTTTATGTGTGTTGGTTCATTTTAAGCCAAATTCATTAGTCTTTGCTATCCTTTAATCCATTAAGTCCAAGATGATTATTACATCCACTAATAGATTACGTCCACTAAGTGAGAAACATGTCAAACGAGAGGTGATTCTCAACATGAACAAGAGACTATGCCATTGACAATGAACCTCCGTAGAAATTAAGCCATTAATTATAGATCTCTAGTTCATGTTTTGAATAACCGTCAATCAATTGAAATAACTCTCAAATGAAAGAAATGAATGGCAAGTTGATTATTAAAATGAGGTTTTTAAACATGGAAATTAGACAAGGAAAGCTTATAACAATATACAACAATTATGTATGCAAACGTATGAGATAACAATCAAGCTAATCAAAGCATAAACTAACTAAACAACCTAGGACAGCCTTAAAACAGCCCTTAATGGATGAAAAATAGTGGCTCAAAATGCATGAAAAGAGCCTACAAAGCTAAACAACAAATTGAGAAAACAAAGCTAGTAAGTAAGAACAATGAGGGGTGGCTAACCCCTCCACTTTTGAAATCTCAAAGCATGATTTTTAGCCCTTTTTAAACTCTGAAAAATAATTTAGAAAACAAAGGAAATGGTGTAAAAGCAAGGGTTTGAGCTTTAGGTAAAGGTGTAAGAAAGAGTGTTAACTCTCTCTACCCTTTTGGTAACTCTCCAAACTCAAACTTAAGCACTTGGAAGAGAATCAAAACAACACAAAACTATAAGAACTAGATAACAACAGATAGAACAAGAAGTAAAAGAGACGATGACAAGCTTATATCTCTCAAAGAAGTGAGCTTTTGTTTATGAATCAAACTAAGTCCCAACACACTCTCAAGCTTGAATTATGGTGTTCAAGGCTCAACCAAGGTTTTTAGGCTAAGGTGTGAAGGTGTATATGGTGTATGGATATAGGTTCAAGGTGATAGGCTTGCTCAAAGGGTTTCTTGCACAAGAAGAATGAGAAGAATGAGCTCTCAAGAAGGTGTAGAGGCTTTTTTAGAAATTCTTCAACCCTCAAAACAGAGATACAACTTCGTTTTTATAGAATTTGAGCAAGAGGGGTCATAAATATCTTCAAAAATGAACAGCTGGCCGGCTCTCGCCCAGAACAGTGTTTGTTGCTACTAAGGCACGGCCGGCCTTCAATAGCCACAACCGGCCCTCAATGAGGCATGGTTGGGCCTCAATGTGTTCCCCAATTTTTTTGTTTCAGACTCAGCATAGGGTGGCACAATGTGCAAAAATGGATTTCTTGGGTATAATCAGTGGGAATATGGGAGGTTTGGTATTGTTTCGGAGCTTAAACATGGCCCTTTTGTTGAGACCTTGAACCACGCACAACACCACTTTCATCATCGAGTGTACCGAGCAAAGCGCTCGAGCTTTGCAGGCGGTCAAAAATGGGGTGTCTACACTAGTAATGGTAAGAACTTAAGCTTACTTATTGGCATTAATTCACTTAATTACAAAGTTTAACTTCTCATTTCTAAAATTAGTTGATACTGTTTTCTAATGTAACCATCAATGCCCATATAGGAATTTTTTTTTACACAGTTTCATAGTAACATGAAGCTCTATTATCTTTTTGTAATTTGTCTCTATCAATTTGATTTTTAATGATATAATGCTTGGTTTAATAAATGTCACAAAATAAGATGACGGCCGCATAGTCGCCGTTTTAAAAAAACACCGCAATAGGTACTGATGACATTTTCCTAGGATTTTGCAGCATTTATCGAACATCACTATATGTTCCTGTAGTTTTTGTAGTTGAAATGACATCAGTTTTAACCTTGAATTTTCACATTATGTCAATTTAGTCAAATTAATTGAGGAAATTCTATAAAACACACACCAAAAAAGGAGTGTACTATATGCCCAGTTATGATTTCTATGGTCCTTGGTTATGATCAATTGTGGTGTTTGTTATATTTGATTATGATTCATTATGGTTGTTGTTTTGGTTATAACTTAATTATGACCTACTATAGTTGTTTGTATTTTTTTAATTATGACTAAAAGAGATTTACTTATGACATTTGTGATAACAACACCACAAATTATCATAACTTATATAATGTACACACCTCAAAAAGGGGTGTGTATTGTAGAAGGACCCAATTAATAATGTTACTTTAGAAAGGAAAAGTTACCATGTGCACCCTTTGGTATGCACTTTATACAAAAAAACTTAACTTTTACCATGAGAGTTTTACCATGAGAAAATATGATCATGAAAAGTATAACTTTTACTATAAAAGTATAAGTTTGTTATTCATAACTTTAAGGTGTACACCATAATTTTGTCATTTATGACTTTTATCACAGACATCATTAATTCCACCACAAAAATTCGTAACTTTCACCATAAAAATCGTAATTTTTCTTATGAGGTAGGCCTTTTAGGAGTGTACATTGGCGCATTTCCCCTTTAGAACTTGGAATTAAATTAATAGGAAAAGTAATCCATACACTCTACTCGAAGTGATTAAGGGGTTGTAGTCCAATTGCAAATGGTCCATTCCTCAATTTGACTAAATTTACACAATGTGAAAACTAAAAGGGAAAATTTGATAAAACCAACCTTTATATGCTCATAAAGAAGATTTTGTACATAGTCATGCTATACAAACAAACAAAACTTACAAACTTTTTATACAAATTTGATGTGGCTCCAATCATCAGTTTATAGAAAAAAGTATTTACAACGTTTTAGTAAGTACATCATTTTACTTCCGTAATAGCAGGAAGCTCTATTAGATCAGATCTTTTGCTACATCACTTGAGGTATTGGGTCATGAATGATAAATCAAATTTCCACAATGATGCAATATTTGAATAAGGGCAAATTACACTATTAGTTCTTATACTTTGGCCCTTATGTCATTTTTGTCCCTATAATTTCAATTTGATTAATTTTGACCATGAACTTTTGATTTTGTCTCAAATTGCTCCAATTGCTTCCAATGGTTAGTATTTTTTTATGGCAAATGCGCACATAAAGCAACATGTGTCATATTTTTAGAAGCAAAATTGTAGACTTGATCAATTTAATGACTTAACCTAAACTATTGTAATGAAAATTTTCTGTCAAAAACTCTATCGAGATTATTAATTTGACCAAATTGAAGCCGAATTTAAAACTAAGGGTTAAAATTGAGTCAATTGAAATTGTAGGGACTACCAATGTAATTTTCCCTTTGAATAATATATGTGTTGTCATGTAATGATTACCATATTTTCATATCTTTTTGTTGTCATCCTTCATAGAATGTAATTTTTTAACTACTATTTACAGGGTTATATGGATTGAAACACATACAAGACTTGTATTTGGATTATTCATTCATTGACAAGAGCTTTCTTTATAACGTTGGAGTAATGTCTTCCCTAAAGGTGTTGACAGTGTGCAGAGTTGGGCTTAATGGAAGCCTACCTGACGAAGGTATTCACGCTACTAATCATATTCCTTGGATTTATTCTTTTACCATATGAATGTACCTTCAATTAACTAATTTCCATTCAGAAAAATATCCAAGATAACTATCACTTTTATTTCACGTTGGTCTGAATTTTCTAACCTTCAAGAGTTAGATCTCTGTGAGAATGGTTTTAATGGAACACTCCCCTCATGTTTTGGATATATAAGGGTTGTTTGGGATGTTATAAATAAGTGCACTTTTTGACTTTTTATGAAATATGGGCTGGGTATGGGTTAGGCTTGAAGTGATGTGGTAAGAGAGGTGATGTGACTTAAATAAGATGATGTGACTTAAATAGGATAGTGACTTTTTGGCTTTTTTAAGGGGATGACAAACAAGGCCTTAACATCAATCCGATTATTGGACCTCTCCTCAAATCAGTTCATCGGAAATCTTGCCTTGTCTCCCCTTATTATTCTCACAACACTTGAATACCTTCTTCTTTCTTATGATCATTTTGAGATTCCACCCTCATTTGTCTCATTTTTTAACCATTCAAAGCTTAAGGCACTTGTAGGTGACAACAACAAATTGAGTGACCAAATTGAGTTTCAAACATGGATTCCTAGGTTCCAACTGTAGGTTTTCAGTTTATCAAATTGTGGATCATACAAGCTTGATATAAAACTTCCACAATTTCTCTTTCACCAATATGACTTGAGAATAGTTTATCTATCAAACAACATCTTGGTGGGAATGTTCCCAATTTGGTTATTAAAAAACAATACACGATTAGAAGTTCTTACTTTGATAAAATGCTTCCTTATAGTTCCTTTCCTATTACCATCTTATCACAATCCCTATGTTTCTTTAATTGATATTTTTGACAATCATCTTAATGGCCCAATTCCCACAAATATCGGATTGATCTTTCCCAATTTGTTGAATTTAAACATGTCTAGAAATCTATTTGAGGGTTACATTCCTACTTCTTTAGGAGACATTCACTCCTTAGAGATTTTAGACTTGTCTACTAATAATTTTTCAAGACAGATACCAGAGCATTTGCCAACCGCCTTAGGATTCTTGAAACTATCAAACAATAATTTGTATGGCCAAATATCTCTTTTGTTTTTGAATTTAACCTCATTGGTTTACTTATATTTGGACAGCAATCATTTTTGTAGGCAAATTTCCAAATTGCATGTCTTTTCCCTATCGTTTAATGGCAATTGGTATCAGCAACAACCACATGTCTGGACAGCTTCCAAGATGAATGGGGAACATGTCCTTTTTTCTTGGAATTGACATGTTTTCAAATAATTTCACTACATGAAAAAACACTTTTGGCGACCACCTTTTTGAGTTTGTTGTAAATAGTTGACTTTCTGTGACCAACATTTTTTTGGTCGCTGATGAGTTGTGTTTTTGCGACCAACAACATTTTGGTAGCTAATAGGCAATTTTTTGCAACAAAAAAAAAATATGATTGTGGAAAGTAATGGCGGGAGAGGGGGGAAAAAAAGTGGGATCTTAAAACCTTTTGGCAGCTACATTCCGCGACCACACCCAGAATTGGTCACAAATAGTTTACTTTTTGCAACCAAAATAAATTTTAGTCACGAATGATCAAAGTTTTAGCGACCAGCAGCTCTTTTGGTAGCCAATACAGAACCTTTTGCGACCAAATGTAAAATGCAGTCGTTGAAGGTAGTGGCGGGAGAGCAAAAAAATTAGGCGGGATTTCTAAACTTTTGGTGACCAAGTGAATTGTGGTCACAGAAAATTTAAAAAAAATGATTTTTTATAAGTAAACTACATCATTTTGAACATTTCCAAAACCTAGTGAGCTTCTCATCCTTTTGTCATTCCCCTTTTTCTCCCAATACCCATAGTTCCTACCTGTCTCTATACCCTCCCCATCGGTTGTTCACTTCGTCACTCTCTACCCTCCCGATTGGCACTGTAAATGACCAATAAAAATTTAAACTTTCTATTTAGATTCTAATTCTATGAACTTTTAAAAATAGTTTCACAATTTAGGAGCTTATAAATTTTTTATATGATGTTCACATTTTAATCTAGTATATTGGGCAAAATTTTCAGAATGAAAAAATAATATTTAATTTTATAAAATTTATGGACTTATTGGTATTTGATAAATTGACGTAACATAATTTTTATGATCCAATTTCAATTTTGTGTTTATTTTGAGTGTTAAACCATGACTTGAAATAAAAAAATTTGGGTGTAGTTTGATATATATGTAGGCCATGTTTGGTTTATGGATGGAAATTTCATTCAAAAGTCATGATTTATAATTAATTTAATTTTAGTTTGTACGACCCATGTTTAATTGTTTTGTCATTTTTAATTGTGAGTGACGGAGACCATCTTGAGTTCATTTAAAGTATTTTGTACTATAGTCTCAATTAGAGATTTATTTTAAATTGTTAAATTTCATTCATTTTGGACCCAATTAATTAAATTATATCTCATCTATAATTGTTTATTATTGTTATGATAAGAAAGTTACAAATATTTATAGTGTGTGTCATCTAACAAAATATATATTTTATAATGAAAAAAATTACATCATTTCATTAATTATATTATAAAATATTAAAATATTATTAAAATGATTTTAGTTAATATATATAGATATATATATATATATAGATGAATACATATCTATACATATATAAATAAATGGAGAGGAGCAAGCCACGTGGCTGCCCGCTCATTTCCCTTCTCTTTATTTTGTCTTTCATTTCTTCTTTTGAGCCGACTGTCTCTATCCTCGCTCTCGACTCTTTCTTTCTCTCTCTCTTAAAGTTTCACCATTGTTGCTCAAGCTCTGAGCTTAGAGTGGGAGTCCTTAGGTGAGATTTTGCCCAATCTTTGTAAATGGAAGTTGGAGAGCTCGTTGCACTCTTCGCAATGGTAGTTTCGGATTCTTGATCCGGCAAGCTTTGCATTTTCCGATTTGTTCTTCATATTTTGAGGTAGGGATTTCTTTGATTCTTTTCAATATATCACTATAGATGGGTATGTGGTACTTGCTATTTCATAAAAAAAATAAAATAAATAAAAATGAATAAATAAATAAATAAATAAATAAACATGAGTTTGTAAGTGATTTTTGAAATACATGTAAATGAGATTTAGCGTTTTGAATCAAATCGTTTAATCTTATATTTTTTTTGTTGATTATGGAAATTTTAATCTAATAGAACATGTTTATGATAGTTGAATCATATGTTCTTGTGCTTGATTTATGTTTTATTCTATGAGCAATGATTTATGTTTTTGGAGCTACAGAACAGTATTTTGTTTTTGTGCTACTCAAATTTGTGGAAATAATTTTACAGGTTGCTAGAATTTTGTATTTGTATATGTTTTTAACAAGCAAGTGGGTATTTTTTTTATTGCTAGAGCTTAATCTCATTTTTAGATTTTAGAATTAAAACTAGCACTTCCTTATGGCCTAAATTCAACTATTTACCTGAAGTTCGGACGGCTAATTATATTTTTGGGCTAGGTAACTGAAGTTCATAATATAATTTGAGTTTTTATTTTTTGTTTAATTTGTATTTTTTGGCCTCTGGAAGGAGTTTGGGCCCTTTTTCTTAGCACCTCAGACAAATTTTCATTTTAATTTATTGAGTAGTCTTGATTTGTACTCTTAGGCATTCTATGCTAAAATTTAAGAATTAGTTTGATAGCTTATTCTACTCGTGATTGCATGGCAGAATCTTTGTCCGAGTAATACGAATGAATGTGATTAGTTTTACTGTTTCTGAAATATATATTTTTCCCATTAAGGAAACACTTGTGTTTTGGAATCCTTGTTATGATCAATGTGAACAGTTTTCACATTTTATGAATTACTTCAGGTAGGGACAACTGTCGTTATGAGGGACGATGGAAGATTGGCAGTTGGCAGAGTTGGTGGCATTTTTGAGCAAGTCTAGATATGTTGAGCTTGTTATGAAATTTGTCTATAAGCATATGATCATTTCTTTTCTAATGTTGTTGCATTACCATGTCCGGAACAGCAACTTTTTCCTTTTCAAATTCTAAATCTAAACAATAGTTTTGATTTGATTCTATGCCTATTATGTCAATGGTGCTAATTAATATGTTCTAAATTTTATGCCTACAGCTTGAAGAACTGAATTCACATGGCTTTGATATAAATTTAGTGAGTTCAGGTGTTGTTGAAGCTGGCCGCCAAAGGCTTAAATACAGGAGATTAATCAACAGCGGGTTCTCATATTATACCTTTTTGTATAGAAGTATCTCAATTCAATTTTATATGATGAATCAATAACTATGTATCTCTAATCATTATAATTTTTTGGCAAATAGGAGTTATTCTTAAATGCATTTTCATCTAAAATTATTTAATAACGTGGCGCTGCATAGATATTTTCCTCTACTTTCTTCTCTGGCATGCTTATAATGATCATAGTAGTTTGTGAAATCATCAAAGTTTTAAATCCTTGAAATGTTTGCAGAGATGGGTATTGGTGTTGCATTCATTTTGGCATTTTTTAAGATTTATTATTTAAATATGAATTTAAATCCATATTTCCTTTCAGTTTTGCTGATCTCCAAAAACCACAAGTTGAACTCAATGGAAAGGCTTGTGCAGCTGTTGGACAGAATACTCTCATGGCACTTTACGACACGTTCAGCCAGGTGTAAATATAATCTACTCATTATCCATTTTTAAATAGAACTAGGAAATTTTATTTATTTGTTATTTATTTTATTTATTTTTTTGGGTTTTGCTTTTTCTGAAACTATAATATAACTACTTAAAGCTAGGGTCCAAGAATGTAGACGTAGAAAAATACCAAGAAAAAATTTGTGGTTTAGATTCAACTCTTGTATGGTGGGATCCACAATTAGAATAAATCTGGACGACATATTGTTTTTCTTGGTATTTTTCTGTGTTAGAGTTCTTGGTCCCTATCATTATTGTTCCTTAACAAAGTATAGGTCGCATTTTGCCATTTTTGAGGCATTTTCCAAGTCTGTTTTGGTTGTTATCTGTTTGTTCTTGTGTTGCAACCTTATTTATGCAGCTGGATGTCACGTCTTTGCAACTGCTAGTGACAGATAATATATTAGTATAAAAAACGAATAAGTATGAGTAGAACAAAGTCTTCATCCTTAATTGGTGAAGAAGCTTGGGCTAATTGATCTGCTATCTCCTTAATTTGAGTCAAGTACTCTTCCATAGAACAAGAATTTGATAACATTGTAAAACTTGTTCTTCAATTGGTGTATCTGTGATCTCCCTAATTTCAGTCAAGTACTATCCTTTGATAATAATGCCTAAGTGAGTCCTCTTTTTCATTTGATAGGCCAAACAACTTGAGTGCTATTTTTCATTTGAATCCTCCTGCCATCCCCAACTTCAATCCTAAAATTGGTCAGATAGAAGTTAACCAAAGCACAACTAGATGAGGCAAGTAGGATTATTTCTTTCCACAACCTTGATACATTGCTAAATTCATATGGAGATGGTACCCACAGTTGCTAGTACAAGGTTTGAATGCATTTTTGCAAGCTTACCATTGCTCCGTGATAGTTTGATCCAATTATCATAAGACTAATAAAGATCTGAATACATACATATATACCCACACTTAATGCATTTTTGCAAGCTTAACTCATTATATATTTTTCAAATGTTGATTAATTTTAGTGGGAATGTAATTGGTAGGTTGAGTTAATTTCTACTTAGTCAAGAGGATCATAACCAAATTTATAATGGTAGGGAAATCCTAGTTCTACTAAGAAATAACTATAAGAATCCAATCCTAAGTTTAAGAACTCCCATTAGAATTGACATTGGGAAAATTCTACTTTTTGGTTATAACCATATCACATAAAATTCTACTTTTTTGTTATAACCATATTCTTTCAGATTGCTACTCGAATGATAATGCTGAAGTGATGTTGATGCTATTTTATTGTTCATAATGGTTGTTTTAGTTTCTAGTCCACTGGTCATCTCATGTTCTAGACCTTGTTGATGACAGTAATTTTATATGTGACAATTTCCAAGTTTACCTAGTAACTTCTATTGTTTCTCTTGTTAGTGAACATATATTGCCAGAACAAAACAGGCATGACAAAATGTCAGGACACTGGAAATGCTGCGAAAGATCCAGTAGCTATTTTTGATTCCGGTGCATGTAAGGCTGACCAAGAATTTTGTACCATCATCAAATGGAGACTTCAACTATTGTTTCGTTTTTTAGGATTTGTTGTCTGTTAAATGTGCAATGGCTTAGTTAAAATACAGCTTTTTTTGGAAATCCATCTGCTGTTGGTGGTTTTTGTGTTGGTGGGATATTTGTGGATGTTATTGTGTGATTGCAGGCAACCCACTTTTGTCCTTCCCTATTTTTGTAGGTTGATTTAGCTAACTATATCTAAAGTATCCTCTATATTCTTGATGGTTGGTATGTTGAAATTGATTGGATGGACATGAATTGGATTGGTATGTTGAAATTGATTGGATGTACATGAATTATGCATTAATTGCAAATGCATTATGGGTATTAAAAAAAATAGCATTAGATTTAAAAAATTAAATTTTTGAAATTGAAAGTTTTTTTGCGACCAGTAAAATTTTAGTCGCAATAGGTGTTTAAGAAGGTTCTAGGAGTAACTATTGGTGACCAAGCATAGACTTTCAGCGACTAAATAAATAGTCACGAATTCGGACTTTCAACAAATTTAAACCCTTTCAACAACCAATATAGGTGGTCACAAATGTTAACTTTTAGCGACCAAAATAGGTGGTCGCAAATGGCAACTTTCAGCCACCAAAGTAGGTGGTCGCCAATGTTAACTTTCAGCAACCAAATTTTTGGTCGCAAAATGAAACTTTTGACAAGTTAATATCCTTTCCGTGACCAAAATATGTTGTTGCAGATTAGAACTTTCCACGACCAACTTAATTTCTGGTCACCAAAAACCTTCTGTGACAGGCTTTTGGCGTCTAAATTGTGATCAACTTTTTTTGGTCGCTAAAAACTATTGGCGACTACATATGAGCTTTTTGCAACCAAAAAGTTCGTCGCTAAAAGTGTTATTTCTTGTAGTGTTTGGAAGGGCCTATTCCAATAGAGTTATGCAAACTTGATGTACTTTAGATCTTTCTGAGAACAAACTGTCTGGTTCTATACCATCTTGAGTCTTGAGATATATCAATGGCTCTTAACAGAATCTTTCCCTCATCTCATTTCATGTGTGTCAAAAAAAATAAAATAAATAAATAAATAAATAAAACTAAACTCTTATTTAATACTATCTCTAGGTAAACTCACATATTCTGTTTAATTTCATTTGGTTTTTCCAATTTTGCTGGACAATTGGGATGACATTCACACAAATTATAATGATCATTGCATGCCTTCTCCTTGCTTCTGCTCTTGATGGTACACTCTACGTTGCAACAGCAGTCCTTGAAATCTGCTTAGGCGTTCAGTTTTTTATTTGGTCCCAAACGCCTGCCAGCTTTTCACCTTGAAGCATTTTGGAATAAAATAGAGTTGAGACATTTTCAATTTGGTGTTCACACTAAATTAAAAACAGCATGGTGCAAAAAATAATAATAATAAAAGTACTTTTTATTTGTCAAATATGTTAATTAATTTATTTTTTTAATCAAATACAACAAAAATCTGTAGATTGAGTTACAATTATTTTTTTGAGAGGGTTCACTTATGGTGACCACATTTTATAATATATTTAATTTTTCATATTATTTTTCATCACTATATTAATTTAATAAGTCAAACTGTTTATCTCAGTTTATATAAAAAATAATAAATATATTTAATTTTTTCATTTTTTGCACTAAATTAATTTTTAATTTTATAATTTTTTTTCCAAAAACAAATTCTAAAAATGAAACCATACACAATTTAGATCCAAAATCAATTCATACGTCTTTGAAACCCAATTAACTGAACTCATAAAAATTGAATTGATTCAATTTTTTTTTAAAAAATTTTTTTAAATAAAAGTCAGATCATTTGCCCCCACCCCAACCCCACTCACGGTTCGGGCGCCGAGAACACGAAAAATGCATTTGAAAAAAAGGAAAGTGCCAAAGCTTCTTCCAATGGTAAGTCAGATCAGATCTTCCATTAGATATCTCTGTTTCTCTCTCTTGAATTTTGTTGTTAGATCTGGATGTGGGTAGTTAACGAAATATGTGAATGTGCGTCAAATCCATTGCATCTTGTTCTCATGTTGAGAAGATTTTTCTTTAGATTTTGTCTGAATTGTTCTCTTGTTCTTGTTTCTTGATACAACCGGTGGCGGCATTGTTTCCGAACATTTTGTCAGGTGAGATACCCATTATTCCTTGTTGATCAATTCCTATTTAATACAATCTCTTGGTAATTCCTATTTATTCCTTGTTGATTTTTCCTATTTTACAGGTCAAAAACAATCCCTAGGACAATTTGGATGACATTCACACAAATCATAATGATCAATACATACCTTCTTTTTGCTTCTACTATTGATGGTACACTCTAAGTCGCAACAGCAGTACTTGGAATGTGCTATGGCTTTCAGTTTTCCATTATGGTCCCAACCACCTTTGAGCTTTTCAGATTAAAGCATTTTGGGATTGTAGAGGGTCAGAAATTAAGCTCCCAAACTAAGTATGGGCCTAAGCACTGAGGTCGCCCTAAAGAGGCGACCAAGAATGAAAAAGAAGCATAGGCCAAAGCCCAAGGGAAATGGGCCAACAGTGGGGCGAAGCAGGTCCAACCCGCCAAGGGTCCAAGTAGACTCCATGAAGGAAAATGCCTAAGTCAAGTTGCGGAGGCAACACCTGTAGCGGTGAAGTTGCGGAAGGAACATGTGCAACAGGAAAGTTGCAGAGTGTAGACGCGCCCGAACGTCCCGGGAAAATCCCGTTTTGTTCATTGGGCTTACTACAGTTCAGACTCCATGTCACGGTTCTGAATCTAATCCCGCAAAGTGCAATGCGAGGCCGATAAATCACCAAAGAATCCAAATCTGGCAAATCGTTTTGAAAAATTGATTTTTAGAAAGAAGTGCCAAACATGAACTGTTTTGCCAAATACAGAGTCGCCACCTAAATATTTTATTTTGGGGGAATTTAGGAAACCATGACTCGTGCCTAAGGCCACGTGTCCGTCATCACCAAAGTTGCCTCGGCTCGGGAACTTGGGTACGATTGGGGAAGGTCATGCAATGAGCACCCCCGCTCGCCCGATCAAAGATCGGTCACTACTAAACATGGTATCGAGTTTTTGAAAACACATGCGTTCTTATTCCGGTTTATTAGCCTAGGATTACTATGTGATGCACACAGCATACAAGTATAGACTAGATCGCCTGAGTTGAAACAAAACATTTCATGTTTGTTTAATTGAAAATGGTTTGATGGTGCTACTCGTAAGTAGGCTAAGACGTGGATTTGCCACCCTCAAGTGGGCTTAGAAAGCAGGGTGATTTGCCACTCTCAAGTGGGTTTAAAACTCGCAATCGATGACTTGTTCCAATTCAAGTAATCCAACCTTCACCCACAGGCATTCAGGCAGGTATATCACATAATCAGTTAGCCTCATGGCAAGCATGCTATCATGGCAGTCACTCACACACATGCAAGGATGCTAAAGCATAAACACTCACCGAGTACTCCGAGCCAAAGAAAGAAGCTAATTAGAAATCATGTATGAATCCTAACTATGCTGAGATGCCTAATGCAACACGTGCAGGATGCAACTAAGATAGGCTCGGCTATTCTAAAATGGCATATAAGATGTTACAGATAACATGTATTCAACTTGGAATTGAAATACAATGCAGTTAGTATGATGCGCCGAGCTCGGTGCATGCAAGACAGATGAATGGATGCAATCATGCGAGCATAAGGATGCTAATTGAAACATGCCTTAAAACTAACCATCATAAGCTGGTAAATAAAAGGGAGAAAGACGTGGGGTTGGAAGACATGCATCACACACACGCACACTTATTACAACAGTTGGCCCTCTCGACGGAGGGTCCGAATAAATAATACAACACCAACTAGCTAATCCAAGCTAATCTAATTGAGCTAGTTATTACACAACCAAAATGAATAATAAATTACAGCTAATTATTGCACAACTCTAATTAATTAACAAACTAACTAAGTAAGCAATTAAACTAGCATGCAAACTACATGAATGTGGACTACCTCAGCTCTGCCTTGAATGATAAAGGATGCATGCATGCTCGAGTCGCCTTGTCGGGAAATCCATCGCAATGCCCCGGCTTGGCTTTGTTTGCAATTGATTTCAGAAATTTGCACAAAGCTCCAGAGAGATGAAACTCCACCCCAGGAAACTATGGGAAGGCTGCCGACCAACTTATGGGCATGGGAGACCAACTACCGACCACCTTTTGTGGTGGAAACCAAAGAAGGTGGTCGACCTGCCAGAAAACCTGGTCGGCCGACCAGTTTCTTCTCTTGGATTCTGTTTTTCTGCAACAAAGGGAAAGAGAGAGGCACGACAAGGTATTTGCAACACATGTGTGCATGACCACTCTCCCCGTCATTGCATAAGCTCTAGGGAGTGTAGTCCTCGACCCTCGGGCCACCGGTCACGCATCTCGATGCATGATGGCCGAGGAGTCGAATTGCACGACTCAATGTGAAATGAATGCACATACAAGCACCTAAAGCCAACAACTCCATCATGGGTAGTCAAGAGTGTCGGCGACTGGGAATCGAGGCACGTTTCGTCACTTTGAGTACGAAACGTCCCTCGTTTCCCGTGTTCGGACTAACTCCTATTCCGAACACAATGCAACAAACAATGGCATGCACAATGCGACTTTAAGTATGCAACCTAAATGCTATGCAACTAAGTGATGCAAACATGCAAAGGATGACATGCAAACATGCAACTAGCAGACACAATGCTATGAACTAACAATGGCATACTTAATGCACGTGGTACTTAGCATATACAATGCACCTAAGAACTAACATACACAATGAGATGAACAAGGCATGCACAATGCAATGATCAATCATGCGACAATGTGGCATACTCAATGCTATGGAATACAATGGCATACTCAATGCAAAAATGGACTTAAACCAAAATGAATGGGCCTCAGCCACACCCAAATTAGTGGCCAAACATGATGAAAACAAGACTCCAAAACTCATGCTAGCATACACAATGCAAGGACCTAAGCCCAAGGGCACAAAATGCAACTATACAAAAGTATTGAAAGGATGAAATATGGCATACAATGACACATCAGCTCTGAAATGACATACAAAATGGCTCTGAATCATGCAAACAACTCACACAATGCATGTTGAAAGGCTCAAGTACCAAAGCTAGTGAAGCACATTACACTAGAGGCATGCAAGGCGATACTCAAATGACAAAACCAACTCCAAACAGACCTTAAGCAGGCCCAAAACAGTGGCAAAATGAGCCAAGATAGTGGCTTGAAAGGCATAAGAATGAAGCTCAATGCAAAGGCTCATAAATGGGGTATAATGATGCAACTCTCAAACACATTGAAAGAGTGACAAACATGAGAATATGGCCAAGAAATAAACTCTAAAATATCATGCTTAATGATGCTAAAACATACAAACACCTCAAGTTAAGCATGCAAGGGGATTCAAAACTCAAGGCTAAGCAAGGCTATTACACTACAAAGCATGGCAAGCATCATTCGACCAAGAGACCTCAAAACAGAGCTAAGGCAGCCCAAAATATGAACAAAATCAGTTTGGAGCATGGCCAAAATATGCTAGCATAGAGGGCCAAAACAACATGCATTATAAGCTAGTGAACATGATTTACACTACAAGCATGTGAAGCATATGAGAGGCTACCAAACCAGCCAAAAATAGAATCATGGCATGCCAAATGATGGCCAAAAACCCACTGAAACATGACCAATACATGCAAGAATGAGGTGTTACTTTGATAGGCTATGCAAGGGATTGTTCTACACATGCAAGAGGCAAACAAAAGGTGACCAAACCAGCCATAGACAGAGTCTAGGCAGGTCCTAAAAGTCACTAAAAAGGGCCTGAACCATGGCTAGGAAGTGTGGAAATATATGCTCCCTTGGAAAGCCAAAAATGCAAGCAAACAAGGCCAAAAGAGAGAGGGTCACCCCTCTCTGATTTTGGCCCTCAAAACCACATACCAACCACTGAAAATCTACTGGATTTCAGTGGCTAAAGGGCCAAGTAAAGCTCAATACAAAGGTCTCATGGCATGGCTCAAAACAAGGCTAAATAGAGCATGCAAGAAGATAGATGACCCCTAACACCAAAAGAGCCTGAAACAAACATGAAAATCACTTAAATATGAACCTTTTTTCAGTTGACAACAAAACTCAAATAAGCATGCAAATGAGGCTAAGAGAAGGATCAAAATAATGCTTAAAAGAGGGAAAAGTGATTACCCTTGAAGCTCAGCAAAACCAGCAAACTTTGGGACCAAAAACCAGCTCTTTAACCTCTAAAAACAACCTCCAAAAACCTCAAATCAATGGTGGAAGTGTATGGTTATGAGGTGTAGTGTAAAAGGGTCAAGAACAATGCACCTTATGAGCCAAAATATAGAGATATAGAGAGATATGTATTGTTTTGCCTTAGAGAAATTCTGAACCTGGTTCAAGGAGGGGGAGGGCCTCTCTTATAGACAAACAAGGCCAAAGCTTCTTCAAGAAGCTAAAAACAAGGCTCAAGATCCTCCATACACGTGTATAGAGGATACAGTCTGTGCCTTCCAGCTGGCACAGCTGACACCCACTCAAACAGACAAAACAGGAGGGAGCTGGCCGACCAAAAAAGGTGGTTGGCCGACCACTTTCCCTGGTCTGCCGGCCAGGATAGGTGGTCTCCCACACAAAAAAGTGGTTGGTGGCTCCATTTGGTGGTCTCCACTTTGAAAGTAAGCTAGTGGTGTGGTGGGAGACCAGCAAATGTGGCCCAAAGACCAAGAAAACCAACTTCCCGACAAGAAAATCGGTTGGCGGGGAGAAAGTGGTCTCCAAGGAGAAAAGGTGGTCTTCCACCCTTATACCACCTCCCAAACAAGGAAAATAAGGTTCATGCCAAAAATGAACCAACACGGATGCAAAACGAGAGTTTGGGGGGCAAAGCGCGCGGCCGGGTGCCCCGAAAACTGGCTGTTGAGCACCAGAAGTGGCATACGGCCACAAAAGTGGTCTCCCGGACCACAGTGTCCCTCTAGACAGAGGAAACAAGGTGTGTTCCAAAAACCGTGCCAAACGGAGAATGTTAAGCAGTCCTGAGCCGAGGCGCACGACCGACGGCTCCGAAAACCGGAAACAAGTCTCCAAATGGGAACAGTGGCCTACGACCACAAAAAGTAGCCTACGACCACTAAGAGATGTTCTATAAGACCTAACAAGACCTGGTCCGCAGACTGAGTCAAGGCACAAAAAGTTCCGAGGCTCGGAGGGTAAGGCTCTCAGCCAAAACTCCGAAACTTCAAAACGAGCACAACATGCACCATCACCGAGCGCTCAATCGATGACGTCTGAGTCTTAAGGTCGGTCAAAAATGGGGTGTCTACACTGAGGCACTTTGCCTCAGCGCCGCCATTCCTAATATCTTCGGTTCCGCTGCCATCTGAAGTTGCTGAGGGAAAAAGAAAGCCGACGCAACTAAGTTGCAGAGGCAGTACTTGCAGTGCCTAAGTTGTAAAGGCATTCTATCGGCACCACCATCTCTAATATCTTCGATCCTGCCGTCTAAACTTGCCGCGGGAAATGACTACCACAGCAACTACGACCGCAACAACTAAGTTGTAAAGGGAATATTCTACCAAGGTGATAGCAGCCTTTGAGAGAGGTCTCCCTCTACAAGTAGAGGCTAATGCTTGGCACTGATAGTAGGCTCCAAGGCATTACTAGTCTAGGGCTAATAGCAGGCCCCAAAGCTCATATAACTTGGCACTGATAGCAGGCTCCAAGACTTACTGGTTGGAGCTGATAGCAGGTCCAAAGATACCAGTTTACCGCGGTCCTGCGAAGATGGGAGCAGGGTAGCCCGAGCATAAGGGATTCCCTTTCCATTACTCAGGTCATGAACCTGCCTTAGTCGCACAAGCAGGACTAAGGAAGCCCCATTGGGCTTGGTACTAAGGCACAGTATGGCTGATAGGCTTGGCTGTGGCCTTCGCCCTGGGAAGCTGTGGAGTTTGTGGTTAGGTGGCTAAGGGTGGAGGCTTCACTGAGGTAAAAACGAACGTAGTCGATAGCAAACCAATGGCGTCCTGAGAATGTATGTATTGGCCAAATAGAACTAAGAAGGCAAGTGCAACGACAAGGTTAACCGCTGCAAGTGCACTTGTTGAGGTTCAAGCTGAGAAGGCAAGTGTAGAGGCAAACACTCCTACTGTAACTGCACTTGCTGAGGCTCGAAAGGGAGTTGCAGCGCCAAACACTCCCGTCGCAATTACACTTGCTGAGGCTCAAAAAGGTAGTTACGGAGGCAAACAGATAGTACACAGTACATGCAAAGGGACATGTGGCACCTTCAACCTGGTGGCTCAAGGCAGAATATTCCATGTGATTCTCTAGGACACATGTCTTCTCTCTATTTGGCCACTTGGTGTCCTCTTGGTGCCAAGGAAAAGCCTATAAATTGACCCATTTCCCAAGGTTCAAAAGGAGGAATTTTGGGAATTTGGGGGAGATGCTGTCCAATTTGGTACTGCCATACACATTCTCCAACTCCCAGATAGTTACTGCTACTCATTCTCTAGCCACTTCCACCATTCTTGGACTATTAGCATAGTTTTGCCTCTCTAATCACCCATCTAACCTTGAACCCCCCTACAGGGATAATCTTCAATTTCATGATACACGGGAATCCTCTCGGTGCTCTCCTTTTCTCTGGTGTCCTTGCAAGGTTCGTATATGATAGCGAGGCAGCAAAGCAGCACGGTACTTCTTGCTTGGGCCCAAATTGCTTTAGGCTTATGTAGCGATTCGGATTTTTCGTAAGTCATTATTTATTATTATTATGATTATTATTACTTTATTTATTTTTGGCTTTATTAATTGTATGGTTACATGAGAATTTAATGTGTTATTTAATTATAGGTAATTAATCCGAATATTGATATATTTATGTTGTTTAAAAAAAAAAGTGTTTTATATATTGATAAAATATATATCATATTTATTTATGTTTTAATTATGTTGTATTTATATTATATAATATAGTAACTATTAGGTTATATAATAATATAATAACTGATTAGTTTGTATTTATATTATATAATATAATAACTATTAAGTTATATAATAATATAATAAGTGATTAGGTTATCAATTAAAGAAGAAAAAAAAAAGTGAATCAGAGGCGCAGCGGAAAGGGGAGAGAGAGAGAGAGAAGAGAGAGACGGTGTGGAAGAAGAGGAAAGGGGAAAAAAATATTACGGTTTTGTTTACGTAACTCCATTAGTTCTTCAAATAACTCTTTGATCTTTAAAAAAATATTGTGAATACAAAACCTAATTCCCTTGATTTATATTTAATTTGTTTTTTTTATTTATTTGATGTTGAATTGATTTCATATTTTTATGTATATGATTGATCAATTTTAACTATTTTAATTAGTTGTGTATGTAAGATTTAAGATTTTTTTAGATGATTAATTGATTTTAATTATTTTGTTTAGTTGTATATGTAAGGTTTAGGATTTATAGATGATAGATTGATTTTGATTATTTTGGCTAGTTGTGTATACAAGGTTTAGGGTTTTTTTATGTATTTATTTTATGGTTGTAATCACATTCATGATTATGTGAAATTGAAATAAATTTAGAATCCATAGATATTGGTTAGATGATAGATTGATTAGTTATTTTTATTTATTTGATGTTGAATTGATTTTGTATTTGCATGTAGATGATGGATTGAATTCATTATTTGGTTAGATGTGTATTTAAGGTTTAGGGTTTTTATATGGATTTATTTTATGGTTGTAATCACACTCATGGATATATGAAATTAAAATTAATTAGGAACCCATAGATAAATTCCTTACACTCCACCATGACTCCATGGATTGTTATTTTATTTGAGTGATAGTGAGGAAGAGTGTATAAAAAAAAGTGAGGATTATGAGATTTATTTAAATGTCTTAGGCTTAGCATTGTTATGTTGTTCTCATGAGTGAGATGTTTTGCATATGTATATTGTTGCCTTGTTCTCATAAGAAGACGAGTGCTTTGATTTACGCGCGTACGTATATGCTAACCATCCGGGAGTGTGGGTCAAACTCGGGACGATATCTCCATGCAAGGTTGGCTTCGGAGCAGTGTTAGGTATACGGGAGGCACATGGGATATATGTGTAGGCCGGAAATAGAGGGCCGAAGTGGTGGAGTTAAAGTACAAAGAATTTAATTATGAGATGATTGTTATAATGTGTATTGTATTGATTTGTACAGGTTGAAAAATAGTAAACGGCCTCGATAAATTATAAAATTTGAGAAGAGGCATGTATACGTGATTCTAGACAACTTTTGTGTTTTAACTTTTTATTAAAAGTATCGATTAGAACTTATAATCTAATAATCTTGGTAATTATAGTTTTGAATAATTTTAGCAATGCATATTTTAGAGGCTGTTTTAACCCACGAAACGAGCTCATTTTTATTGGTTTCGCGTAAATTGAAGTAAAACATTATTCTGCACACTTTTCGTGTTTTGAACGTTTCTGAAAAAAAATCATCTTAGAATAGTTTCTATTCGTTTTCAGTTTTAGATTTTTCGGTTTAATTCCGTCTAAGTTTTTCTATCAAGTTTTTCTCTCAACCTGATTAGTTTCTGTTAAATTCATTCGCGTTATCTTCTAGGAAATTTGATTCTGTATAACTTTTGTTCTTTGAGTTTTGGTCAATTCGAATTATTTGAACATGAAACGGTATATTTTTATACTTCTTCAGCAAGTTACTTATGACTAAATTATACTAACTTTATTTATTTTGCAGGATGGTGGGTCTTACTAATCTTTTTTATGCAGGGCTGACCCACCATATTTTTATTTCTATTTTGTTTACTTTATAATCAATTTATATTTCGTTGTGTACGGACAAGAAACTAAATGCTACTGTATCTCGGGAAACTATCCATTTGTCTCGGTGCGGTTGGAACTACTTGTCTTGTCCCATAATAAGAATTTAATGTATTTTTGTTTGTCTGGTGGACACGTGGGTGTTTAATCTTGTACTCATACTAGTATACCTGTATACTGACCCGTTTTGTCTCTTGGCAACTAGGGTGCGTTCTATCTGAGCATAGCCGAGCTTCCTTTGCAGAATTAGTTGGGGCTACAGTGGTGACGTGGAATTACTATAGTTGTTGGACTTGTCATTTGGACTTCTTTTGTTTTCTTGAGCCTAGGGTTGATATTAGTTTATGTATTTATTATTATTTTTTTTTATGACTTTAGTATTGAGATAATTTGGCATGGTTTGTAACCGTACATTATTTTAGTTATTTTGACTATTTATTGTTACTTTAATGTTGGAGGTATTGGTTAGTTATGAAATTATGATGGATGATTTGGTTGGCGTTTAGTTTTTTTTTTTTTTTGTTTCACCCCTAAGAGTTGGATGATGGAATATTATTGGGGTTAGTCCTAATTTAATATTTAATTGTCCGAATTTTGGGGCGTGACAGTTTGGTATCAGAGCTCTAGGTTACCCTAGACTTGTGAGAGTTTAGGTGATCCTCGGATTGTGGAAACATGGGTTAGCTGATTTAGGTTAGTGGTTGAATTTATTCTAAATATTTTTGAACGAATTCTTTTTGTATGTTTAACTTGAAGGTGATGGCTGGAAGGTATCCTTAATTTTTTTTCAAGAACCCATTAGAGTACTTTTTGATACTGGTATCTCTCATTGTTTCATATCTAGGCAGTTTGTAGAAAGAGAACACCTTATAACTACCTCCTTGTCTAGACCTATTTGTGTTGAGACCCCTTTAGGAGGGCCAGTTACCCTTTATGAGATGTGTAAAGATTTTGAGATTGACTTTGTGGGTAGAGTCTTGTATGCAGACCTAATTATGTTAGGGTTTGAGGGGTTTACAATTATTTTGGGTATGGATTGGTTGCGAAAATACTTTGTGACTCTAGATTGTGCTGGAAAGACTGTACATATAGATATTCCCGGTATGCCACGGCTTACCCACACTTTTAGTGATGGAGAAGAGTCGGTGATGACGAGTTTTCTGTGCTCGGTAGAAATCCCTAAGCAGGATATTAGTGAGGTAGATGTGGTGCGCGAGTTTGAGGATGTATTTCAGGAGATACCTGGACCTCCTCCTCGACGGGTAGTAGAATTTCGCATTGACTTAGTGCCGGGAACTGCACCAATTTCTAAGGCGGCATACAGAATGGCACCTAAAGAGCTTGTGGAGATGAAGAAGCAGTTGGAAGAGATGCTTCAAAAAGAGTTCATTCATTCAAATAACTCCCTGTGGGGAGCACCCGCGATCTTTGTCTCCAAGAAAGATGGCACTTTCCGTATGTGCATAGATTACAGAGAGCTTAACAAAGTGACTATCAAGAACAAGTATCCGCTACCTAGAATTGATGACTTGTTTGATCAGTTAAAGGGGGCAGCCATGTTCTCTCAGTTTGATCTCAGAACAGGTTACCATCAAATGGCTGTGTCAGAAGAAAGTATACCGCTTATTGCTTTTCAGACCTGGTATGGGTTGTACGAATTTCCTGTAATGCCTTTTGATTTGACCAATGCTCCTGCCTATTTCATGGACTTGATGAACAGAATTTTTCAACCATATCTAGATAAGTCTGTGATTATCTTCATAGATGATATCCTGGTATATTCTAAGAATGAGGAGGAACACAGAGAACACTTGAAAGTTGTATTGCAGATTTTGAAGGAGCAGCAGTTATTCGCTAAGTTCAGTAAGTGTCACTTTTGGGAGAAAGAAGTTCGATTTTTGGGACATGTTGTGTCCAATCAGGAAATAGCGGTAGATCCTGAGAAAGTTGTTACGGTCAAAGAATGGAAGCAGGCCACAAACCCTACAGAGGTGAGAAGTTTTTTAGGACTAGCTGGTTATTACAGGAGATTTATAGAGAAGTTTTCCACTATTGCAGTACCCATGACCAAGTTGACTCGCAAGAATGTGAAGTTCTTATGGACAGATGATTGTGAGAAAGCTTTCCAGGAATTAAAGCAGCGGTTAACTACAGCTCCGGTGTTAACTATACTGGTACAAGGGAAAAGTTAGTAGTGTTTACTGATACAAGTGAAATTGGGTTGGGATGTGTGTTGATGCAGCATCAGAAGGTTGTATCTTATGCTTCTCGACAATTAAAACCTCATGAGAGACGATACCCTACTCATGACTTAGAGTTGGCAGCAGTTGTTTTTGTGTTGAAAGTGTAGTGACACTACTTGTTTAGGGAGCACTTTGAGTTGTACACAGATCACAAGAGCCTCAAATATCTCTTTTTTCAAAAAGAGTTGAACATGAGGCAATAGAGGTGGGTTGAATTTGTCAATAGTTATGATTTCGAGATCATTTACCACCCGAGGAAAGGAAATGTGGTCGCAGATGCACTTAGTCGACAACATGGGATGATAGCTTCTTTGATGATTTAGGAATGGAAGTCCTTAGAGTTAATTTCAATGCATGATGTTCAACCAATAGAGAGTGCTGAGAGGGCATACATTGGTAGTTTGACCGTGCAGCCGATTTTACTGGGTAAAGTTCGCCAGATGCAAAATATAGATGGGTTTCTCGTCAGCAAGCTCGATGACCTTGTAGTGGATTTGATTGATGATTGTCCTACTAATTGGTCTGTGGACTCAGATGGGGGATTGCGATTCAAGGGCAGGTTGTGTGTACCTAACATTGTTGAATTGAGGAAAGAGATTATGGATGATGCCCATAGGTCTCGATATACCATTCCCCCTGGTGGGACTAAGATGTATCATGACCTCAAGATGACGTTTTGGTGGGAAGGTATGAAGAAAGATGTATGAGAGTATGTTTCTCGATGTTATGTGTGTCAGCAGGTTAAAGCAGAACACTAACGACCGTTTGGACTTTTGCAGCCTCTTGAGATTCCTACTTGGAAATGGGAGTACATCTCTATGGATTTCGTGGATGGATTGCCACGGTCTAAGCGTGGCAATGAATCTATTTGGGTGACAGTGGATCAACTCACAAAGTCTGCTCATTTTATTCCAATCAGTGTTGACCGAACTGCGGATAAACTAGCTAGGCTGTATATTCGGGAGGTGGTGCGACTTCATGGCGCACCAGTTTCTATAGTTTTGGATCATGATCCATTATTTGTGGCAGAGTTTTGGGAGAGTTTTCAGCATGCTTTGGGTGCTAGGTTAGACTTGAGCACAGCTTATCATCCTCAGACGGATGGGCAAACTGAGCAGGTAAATAAGATCTTGGAGGATATGTTGAAAGCTTGTGTCCTCGATCTTGGTGGTAGTTGGGAAGAACACTTGCCATTGGTGGAGTTTGCTTATAATAATAGCTATCACTCCAGTATCGGGATGACACCTTTTGAGGCTTTGTATGGGAGGCCATGTCGATCACCTGCTTGTTGGACGGAGGTAGGAGATGCGCCATTGTTAGGGCTAGAGTTGGTGAGAGAGACCACAGAAAAGGTAAACATTATTCGGGAACGTATTAAGACTGCACAGAGTCGTCAGAAGAGTTACGCTGATAAAAAACGTAAGGGGGTTGAGTTGAATGTGGGAGATTTCGTGTTTTTGAAGGTCTCGCCGATGAAGTGTATCATGCAGTTCGGAAAGAAGGGAAAGTTGACACCTAGATTTGTCGGACCATATGAGATCACTAAGAAGATTGGTAATGTGGCTTACAAATTAGCCCTACCACCTGCTTTAGCTATGATTCACAACGTGTTTCACGTATCCTTATTGCGGAAGTGTGTGCAAGATCCTTCTCAAGTAGTATCACCACAAGTGTTGGAGACTAGTGACGATCTAACGTATATGGTGCGACCGGTTACTATTCTAGATCGGGATGTAAAGCAATTACGGCGCAAGAAAGTGAACTTGGTGAAAGTGCAATGGAGCGAGGATGAGAACAATATTACCTAGGAGTTAGAAGAGAAAATTCGATGTATGCACCCGGAACTTTTTGCTTAGTGCTCTCTCCTATCGAATCTCGGGACCGGATTCTTTTTAGGTGTGTATATTGTAGCGATTCGGATTTTTCGTAAGTCATTATTTATTATTATTATGATTATTATTACTTTATTTATTTTTGACTGTATTAATTGTGTGGTTACATGAGAATTTAATGTCGTATTTAATTAATTTAATGTGTTATTTAATTATAGGTAATTAATTCTAATATTGATATATTTATATTGTTTAAAAAAAAGTATTTTATATATTGATAAAATATATATCATATTTATTTATGATTTAATTATGTTGTATTTATATTATATAATATAATAACTATTAGGCTATATAATAATATAATAACTGATTAGTTTGTACTTATATTATATAATATAATAACTATTAAGTTATATAATAATATAATAAGTGATTAGGTTATCAATTAAAGGGAAAAAAAAAAAGAGTGAATCAGAGACGCAGCGGAAAGGCGAGAGAGAGAGAGAGAAGAGAGAGACGGCATGGAAGAAGAGGAAAGGGGAAAAAATATTAGGGTTTTGTTTGGTAGCTCCATTAGTTCTTTAAATAACTCTTTGATCTTCAAAAAAATATTGTGAGTGCAAAATCTATTTTCCTTGATTTATATTTAATTTGTTTTTTTATTATTTATTTTTATTTATTTGATGTTGAATTGATTTCATATTTTTATGTATATGATTGATCGATTTTAATTATTTTAATTAGTTGTGTATGTAAGGTTTAGAATTTTTTTAGATGATTGATTGATTTTAATTATTTTGTTTAGTTGTGTATGTAAGGTTTAGGGTTTTTAGATAGTAGATTGATTTTGATTATTTTGGTTAATTGTGTATACAAGGTTTAGGGGGTTTTTTTATATATTTATTTTATGGTTGTAATCACACTCATGATTATGTGAAATTGAAATAAATTTAGAATCCATAGATATTGGTTAAATGATGGATTGATTAGTTATTTTTATTTATTTGATGTTGAATTGATTTTGTATTTGCATGTAGATGATGGATTGAATTCATTATTTGGTTAGATGTGTATTTAAGGTTTAGGGTTTTTATATGGATTTATTTTATGGTTGTAATCACACTCATGGATATATAAAATTAAAATCAATTAACCCATAGATAAATTCCTTACACTCCACCATGACTCCATGGATTGTTGTTTTATTTGAGTGATAGTGAGGAAGAATGTATAAAAAAAAGTGAGGATTATGAGATTTATTTAAATGTCTTAGGCTTGGCATTGTTATGTTGTTCTTATGAATGAGATATTTTGTATATGTATATTGTTGCCTCGTTCTCATGAGTAGACGAGTGCTTTGATTTACGCGCGTACGTATATGCTAACCATCCGGAGAGTGTGGAAGAAACTTGGGACGATATCTCCGTACAAGTTTGGATTCGGAGTGGTGTTAGATATACGGGAGGCACATGGGATATATGTGTAGGCCGGAAGTAGAGGGCCGAAGTCGTGGAGTCAAGGTACAAACAATTTAATTATGAGATGATTATTATAGTGTGTATTATATTGATTTGTACAGGTTGAAAAAATAGTAAACGACCTCAATAAATTATGAAATTTGAGAAGAGGCATGTATACGTGATTTTAGACAACTTTTGTGTTTTAACTTTTTATTAAAAAGATCGATTAGAACTTATAATCGGATAATCTTGGTAATTGTAGTTTTGATTTATTTTAGCAATGCAGATTTTAGAGGCTATTTTAACCCACGAAACGAGCTCATTTTTATTGGTTTCGCGTAAACTGAAGTAAAACATTATTTTGCACACTTTTCGTGTTTTGAACGTTTTTGAAAAAAAATCATCTTAGAATAGTTTCTGTTCGTTTTCAGTTTTAGATTTTTCGGTTTAATTCTGTCTACGTTTTTCTATCAAGTTTTTCTCTCAACCTGATTAGTTTCTGTTAAATTCATTCGCGCTATCTTCTAGGAAATTTGATTCTGTACAACTTTCGTTCTTTGAGTTTTGGTCAATTCGAATTATTTAAACATGAAACGGTATATTTTTATACTTCTTCAACAAGTTACTTATGACTAAATTATACTAACTTTATTTATTTTGCAGGATGGTGGGTCTTACTAATCTTTTTTATGCAGGGCTGACTCATCATATTTTTATTTCTATTTTGTTTACTTTATAATCAATTTATATTTCGTTGTGTACGGATAAGAAACTAAATGCCACCATATCTCGAGAAACTACCCATTTGTCTCGGTGCGGTTGGAATTACTTGTCTTGTCCCATAATAAGAATTTAATGTATTTTTGTTTGTGTCTGGTGGACACGTGGGTGTTGAATCTTGTACTCATACCAGTATACCTGTATACTGACCCGTTTTGTCTCTTGGCAACTCGGGTGTGTTCTGTCTGAGCGCAGGCGAGCTTCTTTTGCAGGATTAGTTAGGGTTACGGTGGTGACGTGGAATTACTATAGTTGTTGGACTTGTCATTTGGACTTCTTTTGTTTTCTTGAGTTTAGGGTTGATATTAGTTTATATTTTTTTATTTATTTTTATTTTTTTTTATGACTTTAGTATTGGGATAATTTGGCATGGTTTGTAACCGTATATTATTTTAGTTACTTTAACTATTTATTGTTACTTTAATGTTGGAGGTATTTGTTAGTTATGAAATTATGATGGATGGTTTGGTTAGCGTTTAGTTTTTTTTTTTTTTTTTGTTTCACTCCTAAGATTTGGATGATGAAATATTATTGGAGTTAGTCCTAATTTAATATTTAATTGTCCGAATTTTGGGGCGTGGCAGCTTACCTTCATCGTTTTGGCTGGTGTGTGTGCCATGGGCACTGTCCTGAGCGTAGTTCTAACAGAGCGAATCAAGCCGGTTTACAAGATGCTTTATGCTGGGGGATCCTTCAGGCTGCCTCTGAGTTCAAATCATTGATGAGAGAGAAGAATGAAGTGTGAGAATGTAGGATTTTTTTTTTTTTTGAAAATGCAATACATGGAATATGAGACAGAATATAGGACAGATGATATGCATTCTATGCTTTATGTGTGTGAAATGTAATTGCGTATTCTATGCATTATGTGTGTGTTGGCTTTTTGGCTTTCGAAGGGTATTTTAGTAAATGCGAGCGTGCCAGCAAGGATCAATCAGTCCTTATAGAAATTATAATTGCCAACCAATTATCAGACGATTGTGTTATAGTTCTTTCAGCCTCAATGAAGAGGACTTTTACTGGTGGCTTGACTTAGGAGAAATTAAGAGAAATAACAGTTAATATGAAGAACAATCGAAGTATTTCATTAACATGAACACTTACAATGGTCCAAACTCAGGCTCGAAGAGGTTTACAGCAACAGTCTACTTGGATCTACTTGAAACTACTCCTATGAATCGAAGTGCAGTGCAGGTATTTAAAGTGCAAGAATGTAAAGAACGGGTATTTAAAGTGCAAGAAATGTAAAGACTGGAAATGTAAAAACTGGGAAAGAAAATATGTAAAGTAAGACTGGTTTGTATGATCTGAGTCTGGGGGTTTTTTCTGGGGACCTCCTTGCTATTTATACTCCTCAAGGATGACCATCGAACTGCACTTCAAACTGTCGAACCGCTCCTCCATGATTGCTGATCATGCTGCCTTAGAAGTAGTTCCACTACGCTTTTCCTTGCAGTTGAACTTCCCTCTTGTATTTGAATTTGAATATGAGCAACCGTTGAAGCCACGTCATCTTGTATCTCTTTATTGATCCTGTGCTACTCAGATCACGTGAGAACCAATTTCCACTGCCACGTGTACGATCAAGATCGAAGACTTGAGCAGTCTCCCCATACTATCCTTGCTTTGCCACGTGTCGAACTATAATTGGCTTTTACAAAATATGTAGCCAACATTACCCCCCGCACTAATATACCCAATACTTGGTGATATTAGTGGATCGTAGCTTTCCCGCTCTTTCGGAATGTGCATAGAATCTATCTTTCTGGAAACACAACCGTCATCTCTTTGGTGGTCATTTGCATTAACTCTTTTCAATTTGTTGAACGTCCCAATACCTTAGCATTCGAACAGACTATGGCTAAATCAATTTCCCTTTCTATTGATCAAGCACACGAAGAGCCATTGAGTAATGCTGTTTCCCCTCGAAAGAACCTCCACGCATTCATTAGCCACCTTTACCCGCCTTTCTATATTCAGGTCATGGAAGCTTTTGCAAATTACCAACCTTTGGACCACGAATACATTGTCCTTAGTCCTTCGATTCAACAAGTTGCAGACACAGATACAAGAAGTTCTTCCTCTGACTCCCTCTTGTACCTCGAACGAACTGCTCTCAAACCTTTGATTTGGCAATTTGCAAATATGGACTTAGGAAACTCTTCTTCACAAAAATCTGCATGGGATGAAGATATAACTTCTTCGTCTTCTGGGGGCTCTGGCTGGACAAGCTGGTCAACACCTGAGACTTATGATTTGAAGGAACGAATCAACCATCATTTTATTGAGTTTACTGACCCTTTGGAGTTTCCTCCCTATGCTCGAAGTTCAGTGGTCTACCCTTACGTACCCATTGACCTTCGACGTAGTTTGGAGGAAAACCTTCTTGTGGCATGGTACACATCCTCCATGCCTACCAAGACAGTGCTTGTTGCCCAATGTTCAGAAGAAGCTCAAGGGTACCACCCATCCTTCTTAGCCAAGAAGGCGAAGATTTGCTCTTCTGACTGGCTTGATTATATTAATGCCTTTGTTCCTTCCACCCCCATGCCATCTCCCATAATAGAAGCATCCACACCTTCTTCTTCATCTTCTGAAGCAGAAGCATCTATACCTTCTCCTCCACCAACTCTTTGCTGGACAGAAAAACTGAGGCTTGCACTCCCCATGAATGAAGTCTTTTCACCTTACAAACCTCCATCATTTCCTACTCCAGTTGAGCGAAAACAGGCTCAACTTCTGCTTGCAGCTTTCTCTCACTTGCCTTTCAATGTGCTTGAGGACGCAGTCCCTCTCAAGAACTTTCAATGGGCTTGTGACATTCTGACTAGGAGCCATGTCCTTAATCCCCTTGCCCAAGCAGAACTTCATACGTTCCTGGACCAACTTCCATTGCTCCTCTACTGGCATCGAAATTCCAAGGTTACTACACAATCTTTGGACCAACTTTCGTCTCTCCGAATTCAAGCCCAATACGAAGCAGAGAACTTCATCGAAGAATTCGATGATTTCAAGAATAAAGATTCTGCGTATTGGGATGATTTGGTCCTAGATGAAGTGGAACAACAATTGAGAGAGGAAGCATTCGAAACAAAGGCTGAAGAGCTTTACTACGAAGTGAGAGCACACCAACTTATGCAACCAACATTAGAAGAAATAGAAGATACAATAAAGAAAGAACAGAAATTTATTGATCACTGTTGGATCAAATTTCATGATCTTGTCATCTATTCTATTCCTTATTTTTATGAGCTTGAGTTTGTACCCAGATAGGGTTGTTTGATGTAATTGCCTTGGCTTGAATACAAACAAAGTTTTCCTGTATCTGACATTGTTTGATTCTGTTTCCTTTTGTCTTTTAAAAGCCAATTCAGGACTTCGAATTGAACAATCTCATCCTTCGAATCTGAACTCAATTTTTTTTTAATGAAACACTAACAGGAACCAACATGTCTTTTTCCAATTTATGGAGTAAAGTTGACAATTCTGGCTGATATCATCTGGAATTAGTGTTTCGAATTTAACAATTTTGACCACTTCTGCTTCGAAAGAGCAGTCCATGCTGTTTTAGTTTAACAGACAATTTTCCTTTTTATACAAACCAATGATTGGTTTTGATGCTTCGAACAGTGCTCCTTACCCTTAAAGAATCCTAGGATTTGCTCCGAAGGTCGTTACTTTGATTAATAACCCTCAAACAGGTCTTTAAACTCTTCAAAGTAGACCAATACTCAAGCATTCTAGCACCTTTAAGCATGTAGTATGCTTCGAAGCCGGCTCCTATATTTCGAAGCCGTCGTTGTTTGATTTTTGGTGCCAAAATTTGGCTTTGAAGCCAAATACTCTCCTTCGAAGCTAGTCTCAGCATCTGAGTTGTGTTTTTCCCTCCAAAAGTATCAATATTGAGGGAAACTCTTCGTATTCGTACTTTTTAGTACTTAACGACTTACGCAATATATTTTTCAGACACAAAGGCTTTTTAAAACCCTCTTGTTTCGTATTCTGAAATCACTTGCTCTTTACAAACCCTACCGATCTCCTGTTAACCCTCTCTTCCTTACTACTCGCTATCCATGGACCCTTCTTCACTGAAAGTGCCCACTGGCGACCGTCTCAGCCCCACTATGGCCTTGAAGAAATGTATTGATGAAGAAATCGCCAAGCTCACGGCTAGTGGGCCAAGCAACATAGATGGGCGTCTCTTCGTTCCTCGCCGCAGCCGCCGACAAGAGTATGTCCTAGGACCCATCTTTCGGGAAGCTCCTGACCAACTTCCAGCTTTGTACCCTCGTTTGGAGGATCACTTTCTGCTATATAAAGGAGGGCTTGACTGGAGCAACTGGAGACTGACCCGGCCTCATCGCTGCTGGCCGACATTGAGAACCGAATGGGAGGAATGGTATGACAGGGTTGTACCTGCGAGAGAAGATGACCTACAAGAGCTTTACATCCTCGACGCTCTTCGCCTTTCCAGGTTCATCATTCCTGAGGATCCCTTTTTGATTCCAGCCGCTTTATGTTTTTGGAATATGGCTTTTAATTTTTTCCAATTTCGGTGTGGCATGATGGCTCCCACCGTTCTTGATATTTGCCATCTTTTAGGGCTCTCCCCCCATGGCTCTCCCTTTACTCCCAACTACCCGGATCTTCCTGTCAAATTTTCCCTTCCAGCCTTAACCTCTTCTTATAGTGACTTTGTAAAGGCTGAAAATAAAAAGGAAGGCCCTGTGAAAGACAGAGAATTCTTTTCCTTCATTTTGTACTGGTTATGCAAATTTCTTTTTTGCACATCATCTCAGAGGATTATGCCTGAGTTTGCTCCCCTCGCAAAGGCACTTGTCTTGAAAAAGCATATAGCTCTTGCCCCTTACCTGTTAGGCCATATATACAGAGCTTGCTCCCAATTTTGTGAAAGACCACTTGATGTTAACCAAGGAGGTCCCTTCTGGGTGCTCCAGCTCTGGCTCTTCGCCTATTTTACTGATCTGCATTCTAAATGCCTCAGATTTCTTGTCCAGGATCCTAGCACTTATGGGGAGAAGTATGCTAGGATTGCTCTTTATCCTGCTTCCTTCGTTTATTACTTTACCTTCTTTTACCAACTCCCTATTTCTCCATCTGCCTCCTTCTTTTGTCCCTTCGAAGCCAATAGAGGACCAGCCTGGCTGCGGACTTTTCTGGCTGATAAAGAGTGCTCCACATCACCTCATAAAGATATGTGGGCTTCCATACTGCTACCAAGGGAATTGTTCATTGGCACTTTGCACCCTCGAGCCTATAAATGTATATCTGAGGTGTATTGCCCTTCCCAGTTCGCAAGACAATTTGGGCTCACCCAAGGGATTCCTGTTCCACTTTGCAGTCTCTCGAACGTCCACCTTACTGCTAGAGATTTGAGAATATCCAAATCCAAGCTAGAGACGGCAATACTTAAACTGTTGAAGGATTCGAATGAATTCCAATTTGTTCCCTTTCTTCAATCTGGCTTGGTTTTGAAAAGATTTCAGAACTGGTGGACAGCCAATATGGAAGTGCGCCTGTCTATGCATCCTCATGACTTGCTAGTGGGGTTGGGAGTACCTTCAAAGGCCAAGTCAGCAACAGCTGAGGACATTCCCCCTCCTCCTGAAGTTGTCACAACTATTCCTGCAGCTTCATCCCCTCCAGCCAGAGTTACTAGAGCTGCTTCGAAGAAGGGTAAGTATTTTCAGATTTCCCTTTTCTTTCTTTTGAATCTTTTATTCGTTTCCCTTATACTTGTGTTCTTTGGTGCAGGGTCTCCGCAAGAAGAATCCCCCAAGAGAGCTGAGACTTTAGCTCTTCTCAAGAAGAAACAACAAAAACAGAAAAGGAAGCTAGTCCTTCCTCCTGAGGAACCTGAATCTCTGGAAGAAGAAAAAGAGGTTGAGCAAGAGCAAGAAGTGCTCTTGCAGAGAACAAAGAGACAAAAGGTGGCTGTCTCCACTTCTGATACAATCGAACCTCCTTCCCTCGAGACAACCACTACAATAATGGAGAAAGAGCCTATCTGTGAAGAATCTGAACCCCAAATCGAAGAGAGGGGGATCGAAAAGGAGCCAGTAGCATCACTGCCAAGAAGAAAAAGAAAGAAAGTGACTGTCCCTGCCACTGACTTGGTTGAAGACCCTATTCATGAAGCAGCTGCCAAGGCAGTAGAGCAGGAACATTCCAAGGAAATAATTGTCTTTGAGAGGGCCGAGAAGAAACGGCAACAACAACTTTTGAGAGATGAGGCTGCTACTGCTGATGTACTTCAAAGGGAAGCTGTAAGAAGGCAACAGACTGCCGAGCATTATTCCCTTCGCAGCTCTCCCACTAGTGTTAATACCTCCGGAACAAGTAAGTTCTTTCATACTGCCGCTGTTTTTTTTTTTGTCAACTTTTGATACTGAATTTTGACAGTTCTTTGCATTTCTTCCTCTTGCAGCAACAACTATTGCATCCATCTTTCCAGCAAGGGCTCCCTCGATTTCAGTTGAAGTTGACCAGATGCAACATGTGAAAACCATCCAAATAATACTCCCAATCTCTAAGCCTATATTTGATATACCTTCTTTGAGTCCAAACATCCCTGCATCTCTTTTCCTTGGCTTAGAGCCATATCTCCCCTTTTTGACTTTTGGTCAGCCTCAGTCTACTTCTTCTTCCTTCACAGAAATTCCAACTGCTACTCCATCTCCGAAGGCAGTTGATTCCCTTATAGAGGGTGCTGGTAATCTTCCAATTCATAGTTCATCACTTTTGCCTACTTCCAGCCCCTCTTCTCTTGATTCATTGGTGGCTAAGACCATAGAGGCTGCCAAGGATGCTCCTTTCATTTCTCCTATCCCCATGCAGTCCTTTGTGTCTTCCACCACAACACTCTCTGCACCCTTCATGTCTATGGATGAGGTAGACATCTTTGAAGCCAGACTAGCCAGTCTTTTTGACATACCTTCTACCTCTCCAACATTCAATGTTGAAGCTGAGCCACTAGTCTTGGCTGATTCTTTGCTAGAGATTCTTGAGAGTTCTTCCTCCAGCAGCAAGCCTTCTGCACCTTTGATAGATATAGACATATGCCTAGAACTGCTAACTTCTTTCTCAAGGATTCCCTTCGAGGCTCTGCAAAGGCCAATAATCAGAAATGGATTCCTTCAATGCTGCAAAATTGCTGAGCAGTCTGGCATGAATGCTTCAAGTCATCTATCTCAGGCAGCAGCTACTGTTGATTTCTATCTTAACATCTGTCATGCTGCTAAGGCTGCGGACGAGAAGCTAGTTAGGGACCAGAGTTTTGTTTCTCAGGTGCATACCGAAGTATCAACTCTGAAAGAACAACACTCCTCTGCCTCCCACTTTCGAGTCCAGCTGCTGGAAAAGAAAGCTCAACTTGAAGAGGAGTTAGCTGCAGTAAACCAGGCCTTGGTTCGAACTGACACTAAATTGCAAATCACTAACCAAGAACTGGCCGATCGCAAAGAAGACATGGCTACAGCTATTCAGCTGGTCCCCTCACTTAGCAATAGGAAATCTATTGTACAAAAAAAATTAAGACATTGTAATGATTTCTGGGCCAATTTGTGGCACAATGTACTTAATTCTTTATAAGAGAACAAATTTTGTCTATCATTCGAGCAGTCTTGTGTTTTTGTATTTAATATTTATTCTATTCCTTGTGTTTCCCAAATGGTTGGAAAATAAGGCTTCAAATATCTGCCATTAATCTTTTTGGGATGTACATACCCATTCAGATTTCTCAAATGGTATGCTCCAAAAGGCAGAACTCTATGAATTTGATATGGTCCTTCCCAGTTAGGTGACCATTTGCCAAACTTATGGCTTTTAATTCCTATTGGGAGTATTGTTTTCCATACCAAATCACCTTCATCAAAGCCAATGTGTTTGACTTTCTTGTTATAATTCTTGGCTGCCTTCTTCTTTTGGAAAAGAATGCTATTTAATGCCAAAATTCTGGCTTCATCTATGCCTTCTAACTCCAAGCACATACTTTGATGGTATTGCTCAGGATCTAACTGATCTTGGCATCTTACCCTCAAAGATTTGACATTAATTTCCACAGGTAAAACTGCATCATGCCCATATACTAAGGTATAAGGAGTGACTCCTGTGCTTGATCTTGGGGAGGTTCTGTAAGCCCATAAAACATCCAACAAAAGGTTATGCCAATCCCTGGGATTATCCTCCACAACCTTTTGTATTCCTTTTTTCAAGGACTTGTTGGATGATTCAGCTTGACCATTGGCTTGTGCATAATAAGGTGTGGAATTAACAAGGCTAATTCCAAACTCTGCCACAAAAGACTTCACCATTTTCCCATCGAATACAGTCCCATTATCCACAGTAATGGTTTGTGGGATGCCAAATCTATGGATCAAGTCTTTAATGAATCCAATGACCTCTGTCTGATCTACAGCCTTGTATGGCTTGGCTTCGACCCACTTAGTGAAGTAATCAGTAGCCACTAGAATGAAACAATGATGCTTCGAAGAGGGTGGGTGTATTTTTCCCATCATATCCATGGCCCATCCTCTGAATGGCCAAGGCTTCACTACTGCATGTAGGTCAGTTATGGGCACATGCCTTATTGTGCCATGCTTTTGACATGCCTGGCAACCCTTTGCATATTCTATGCAGTCTTTAAGGATAGTTGGCCAATAGTAGGAATGCCTTCGAAGCAACCATCTCATCTTCACACCAGGTTGATGAGCACCACAAATGCCTTCATGAACCTCAGCCATAGCTGTTAATGCTTCTTTTGGGCCTAAACATTCCAGCAATAAGCCATCTCCCCCCTTTTAGAGAGCATTACCATATATCATATATTGCATAGACTGCAATTTGATTTTCCTGCTGGCCTTCGAAGATGGACCAGCCAAGTACTGCATTATTGGATGCCTCCAATCTTGTTCTTGTAAGTCATTATGATTGACTTCCAAGACCACATTCCTTTTATTCAAAGGTGGTATCAATTTTTGATATGTTGTTTGGCTTATGTCCCTTTGGGTATTATCCCTTCTCTTGAAGTTCGAAGCTTTCTGAGCCACATCATTGGCTCTATTATTCAAGAATCTTGGAACATGAGTTACATTTGCTATTTAAAATTGAGAAAGCAAATGTAATGCAACAACATAGTATGGCAAAATACTTATGCTTTGACACTTGAAAACCCCTTTCACTTGGTTAACCACCAATTGAGAGTCTCCAAATATGTCAACTGCATGTACTTGTAATCCAATAAGAATTTCTAGCCCCACTATTAAGGCTTCATATTCAGCCTGGTTATTGGAACAAGTGGCTTCATCCACTCTGAAACCATGTGTGGTTTCTACCCCTTGTGGAGACTTAATCACAATACCAATTCCAGTTAAACCATTGGCTTTCGATCCATCGAACCACATCTGCCATGGCTCAACACTAGCCATACCAAGCTCCATTATCTCTTGGCTCTCTGTTTGAGATGGATGGTCTGCCAGAAAATTGGCTAAGACTTGCCCTTTTACTGCCCTTTGAGGGACATATTCTAGATGAAATTCTGATAAGGCTAGTATCCACTTGCCAATTCTCCCCCTCAACATAGGTCTGGATAACATGTACTTAACCAAATCTGTGGTTGCAATTACCAAGACAGTTGTAGGTAAAAGATAATATCTTAATTTCATTGCAGCAAAATACAAAGCAAGACACAGCTTTTCAACAGCTGAATATTTACATTCACAAGAATTTAAAAACCTACTAAGGTAATAAATAGCTTGCTCCTTGCCTTCTTCATTGTCTTGGGCCAAAAAAGCTCCCAATGAATCTTCTGCTGCAGCTATGTACAACTTCAAGGGCTTGTTCCCCTTTGGTGGCATCAGCACTGGAGGGTTGGCCAAGTAGGCTTTGATACCTTCGAAAGCAATTTGATGCTCTGCTGTCCACACAAATTCCTCTTCATCTTTCAGCCTTAACAAGGAAGAAAATACTTTAGTTTTCCCTGCAGTGTTAGAGATGAACCTTCGAAGAAAGTTAACCTGCCCAAGGAACCTTTGTAATTCTTTCTTACTTGATGGAGGCCTGGCTTCAATGATGGCTTTAGCTTTATTCTGGTCAATCTGTATTCCTTTCTTGTGCACTACATAACCCAAGAAGTTTCCAGATGATACGCCAAAAGCACACTTAAGAGGATTGAGCTTCAACTTGAACTTCCTCATTCTTTCAAAAGCTGCTTCTAAATGAAACAAATGCTCCTCCATGGACTGGGATTTCACTACAATGTCATCAATATAACACTCTAGATACCCTCCAATAAGGTCATGAAAGATAGTGTTCATAGCCCTCTGATATGTAGCCCCAGCATTCTTCAGACCAAATGGCATTTTAACCCATTCGAAGGTGCCAATATTCCCAGGACATCTGAATGCTGTCTTGTGGATATCCTCCTCTGCAATGCAGATTTGGTTATAACCAGAGTGCCCATCCATCATTGATAAAATCTGATGTCCTGCTGAACTGTCTACCAGCAGATCCACTATAGGCATAGGGTACTCATCTTTGGGAGTTGCTAGATTTAAGTTTCTGAAATCGATGCATACCCTCATTTTGCCATTCTTCTTGACTACAGGCACAATATTAGATAGCCATTCAACATACCTGGCTGTCCTAATAAAGCCTGCCTTGAGTAGTCTAAGAATCTCTTCTTTGACTTTCTGAATTACTTCTGGACTCATTCTTCTTGGTTTCTGCTTGTATGGCTTGAAATTAGGCTTCATAGGGAGCCTATGTTCCACTAATGACCTATCCAATCCTGGTAGTTCATTGTAAGACCATGCAAAGCAATCTTTGTATTTCTTTAGAACAACCAACAACTGGTCTCTGTCCAGAGCATTCAAACAAGCACTTATATAGGTGGGCTGCTGCACAGAACCTTCCCCTAAATTCACTTCTTCTAAGGGGTCTTGTGTCTGAGAACTCATTGAAGCTTCTTCTTTGGTTTCCTCAACCTTCGAAGCAACCTTCTTACCTTGTTCTACTTCTAGGTTCTTTAATTCGACATCTCTGCCCTCTTCCTCATAGACAAAATCTGTCCACAAGGCATCTTCTTCCTGTATCTCCTGGACTTTTGTTTCAATGTCCAATGCACAGTATTTCCCAAGGGTCAAAATTCTGACCTGTTGCTGCTCTTGTTCACAGCCAATTATCATGGCTTTTCTCTCTTGCTTCTGTACTTTCTGGACTATTGCTTTTACGTCCAATGTTGAGAATTTAATCAGAGCCAAAGACTTGGCTTCTTGTTCTTCATCTCTTTGCCTACAACCAGGCATCATTGTCATCTTTAACGACAACCTCTTCATCAGCACTCTCTTGGACTAAGTGCTTCAGGTGTGTCACTTCCTCATCAGCCGTCACTTCGGCTGAGCCATCAGCTTTCCTCAGTATACTGAGTGGTGTCACTCCCTCAATATACAGCTTGGCCTCTGCAAAGTCTGCACAGGCTATGAAGGGTTGAGGATCTGCATCAATCTCCTCTGTCTCTCCATTGCCCAAAGCCATCATGATCTTCTGATGCAAAGAGGAAGGCACACATTTGTTAGTGTGGATCCAATCTCTCCCAAGTAAAGCATTATATTTAGCATTGCTGTCGATTACGAAGAATGCTGTCATGCAGTCCCTGGTTCCCACACTCAAGTTAATGGGTAGAATCCCTTGAGCCATCTGTTTATCTCCAGCAAAGCCAGCGATGGTTGTGCTGGTTGGGATCAACCTGGGATTCTTTTTCCCTAGTTTCTTCAAAGAAGATTTCGGTAATAAGTTTACTGCTGCCCCATTGTCTATCAGGACTCGGTTCAGTTGTATCCCATCAAAGAAAGCCTTGATGTACAAAGGCTTGACATGTTGCGTCATGGAATTCGAGGGATATTCAAAAGGATATGAGAGGTTGATGCTCACCTCTTCCTCGCTCTCACATTCAGTTTCCATCGGGGTAGCCATTCCAGGACCATCCTGTACCATACTCACTTGTGACTCTTCACTAGAGACAGGAATAGGATCCATGTCTTGGTCACTTTGGTCCTCATCTCCAGCCTGGAACTCATGAGGCAGTATGTGTACCATATTGACTGATACTGGGGAAATGAGCCAAATTGGATGGCTGGCTGTACCTTCTTCCCCTCTTGGCTACCTTGCTTGGTGTCTTCAGCAGCATCCTCCATGCTGCACTCTGGCACTTCATTGATAACTGATCCCTTCGAAGGATCTTTCTCAACTGGTTCTTCAGTCAGAAATGTTTGTTCAGCCATGAAGGCTTCGAACATTTCTTCTTCTGCCATTTCCTTCTTTTGGCTCATGCCAATCTCTTCTTCTGTTTCGCTGTCACTTTCCATCAGGGCCTTCTCCAACCCTGCCAAACTAGACTTCTCTCTGGCCTTTAGTTCAGAATGAACCTGGGCCAACTGTTCTCTGCTACAAACCACTTTGCTTTGTAGAGTCGGTTTTGGAGTATGGTCTGACTCCGAAGTCTTCTTTCCTTCTGTCTTAACCAGTGAAGAACTCTCTCCACTTTCTTTCAAATCTTGCTGGTACTGGGTGTACCTGCGCTGAATCTTCCTCCTTTGTGATCTGGAAATGACTGGAACCATATCTGGTTCCTTTGTCTTTGGATGTTTCAGCAATACCCAGTTGTTCGGAGCCACCAAAGGAGGCTTGACCATCCTGCCTGGGATTCCAACATCTCTCCTGGCAGGCACTTCCCTAGGTTTGTTTTGCATTACAAACCAGTCTGGAACTCCAGGTACCCAAGAGCTTACTGACTCAGATGTTGAATCGCCTTTTTCTACCTTCGAAGCCATCTTCGAAACTGGCTGTGGAGGTAAGTGCTTGAATCTGGTCTCATGTTTCGAGCCTGATTCTGGCCTTCGATGGAGGTGGCCACTTTCTGCTCTTCGTGAGGTTGGTCTAGGGGGCCAATCTCTGGCTTTAGTCCCATAACCTGAACTCCTCTCCAATCTTCTTTCAGAATGGCTGCTCTCCATTCTGTAGTAGTTAGGTGGCCTAGACTCATACAAGGGCCTCTTGCCTTTATCACGCATTCTGTCTACTGCAGGCTCAACCACTAATGGTCGCTGCCTATCACTAGCCGGATACGGCCTTTTGTTGTAAGCATTGGTTGACTTAGGACGTCTCTGAACATCCCTATAGTATTGCTTCCCATCAATTGGAAGCCCCTTCAACCATTTGTAGCTCAGTCTGCATCTGGGACACATCCTCTGCATTACAGCTGCTTCCAAGGAATCGTCATCCAGTGCTTCTTCATCAGAGTGTTCTTTCTGATGTGAGAAACCTTGTCCAATAACTGGTGGGTTTCTAGTATCCTTCTTGGCAGTTGTCTGGTTGGCAATATGCATTTGCACATTGACCTCTTCCAATTCCTGCAGAGATAAATTCTGAAAGTTTGGTACAACCACATTAGCTGCGCTTTCTCCAACTTCTGGAAACGGGTTACTGTCAATCCCCATGGCCTTTTCTGTTTTGGCTGGGAACTTCAAACTTCCTTTCCGAATTTGCTCTTGGATCCTGTCTCGAAAAACAATGCAGTTTTTAGTCGAGTGAGACCAAGAGTTATGCCATTTACAGTATACTTTTCCTTTAAGTTCATCTGGAGATGGCAGTTTTACTCCTTTTGGTAACTTAAGGAAATTGGCTGCAAGCAAATGATCAAAAATGTCATCTGCTTTTGTTAGGTCGAAAGAGTACTTTCTGTGAAAGTCTTTCTTTTTAAACTGCTGGTCGATGGTTGTATCCTTATGAATTAATGCTTCACAGATTACAGGTTCTTTGCCCACAATCTCTGCTGCATCGATCTCATAATTTGGATCTCTATAATATGTCTTGTACGAGGCATTATTTCGATCTTGTTCCTCCTCTAGTAATGCTTCATATCGAGACACCTTATAGGTTAGTTCGACCAAATCCCTGAATTCAGTTGAATCAAACTTCTTTCGAAGCCTGAACTCTAAACCGTTTTGAGCCAATCTTACGAATTCTGGCTCTGGTAGGATGACTCTACATTTATTTCGAGCCCTTTTAAATCTGGCAATAAACTGAGTAGCCTTTTCTTCAGGCCTTTGACTCAATCTTGCCAAGTCTGCCATGGAAACCTCTGGCTCCGATTGGAAGAATTGGGCATGAAATGCCTCTTCCATTTGTTGCCAAGTTTGAATGGAGCCAGGTGTAAGGTTGATGTACCATACAAATGCTCCCCCAGTTAGAGAATTTGGAAACAATCTCAGTTTCATATAGTCATGATTAGTGAATTCACCGCATTGAGCAGCAAATCTAGCAATATGCTCTACTGTTGACTGATTTCCAGTTCCATAGAAGAGGGTAAAATCTGGTATTCTGAACCCTCTTGGGTATTCATGTACCCTATCCACCCATTCTGGGTATGGTTTTCTGTATACAGGAGTCTGGACCCCCCGAGCCATCGGTCCACACATCTCCCTAACAATATCAGCAATTTGGTCCCTAGGGACCATATTTTGTGCCTGCTGAACCACTACTGGAGGGACAAACACAGGATTTGGTGGACAACCTTGTGCTTGTGGTCCTCTTGGTCCATAAGGTGGTAAATTTGGGACTGGTTGCCCCTGTGGTGCAGGTTGCTGTTGGGGGTGTGGGTAACCCCTTTGAGCCTGTCCTGCGAAAGGGCCTGCGAAAGGTGCTGGGACAGGTGTTGTGTCCCTTCCATTTGCAGGCCAACCTTCCAACCCCCCGGGTATAAATTCGAATAAGGGATTATTATACCCCCTAGTGCCAGGTATGGCTTCGAACATGGGATTTGTAACCATTCTTACGCCAGTTTCTTGTACTTGACCAGATCCACCAACTTGTGTGGCTTCATTGTTAAGTACTGAGGCATTTTGGCCTGCTATAGGCCTCGAAATGGGTTCATACCAAGACTGAGGTGATGGTCTTTCATAGTTCTGGTTACTAGTTTGACCATTAGAATGTCCATTAAATTGCATAGGCTGTTTATCTCTAGCCAATCTTTGCTGAGGGACATTTAAAACTTCCTCTGTATGTCTTGTGTTTGTTGGTTGGTGGTTATTCATTCGATCCAAAAAGGATGTTGCCCACCTTTCCATTGTGTTCATCAATTGTTGTCCCATGGCATCTACTAAGCCATCCCATGGATTGGTTGGCTGAATAGATGGAACAGTGGATGGTCCAATTCCTTGGTTTCGTCCAATATTATGAACATATGGTTCTTGTCCCGAAGTACTGGTCTGTTCGACCATAGGTTCGGATAACATGGGAGTTTCCACAGGATGTGTTACCACATTATCCTCTGGATTAGGTATTTCTACCTCTCCTTCTACGCCTTCTTCCAAGCGTTCATTTTCTCCTTGTCGTCTTCGTCTAGCCATTTTAACAAGTCCCACCGGGCGTGCTAAAAATATATGTTGGCTTTTTGGCTTTCGAAGGGTATTTTTGTAAATGCGAGCGTGCCAGCAAGGATCAGTCAGTCCTTAGAGAAATTATAATTGCCAACCAATTATCAGACGATTGTGTTTAGTTCTTTCAGCCTCAATGAAGAGGACTTTTACTGGTGGCTTGACTTAGGAGAAATTAAGAGAAATAACAGTTAATATGAGAACAATCGAAGTATTTCATTAACATGAACACTTACAATGGTCCAAACTCAGCCTCGAAGAGGTTTACAGCAACAGTCTACTTGGATCTACTTGAAACTACTCCTATGAATCGAAGTGCAGTGCAGGTATTTAAAGTGCAAGAATGTAAAGAACGGGTATTTAAAGTGCAAGAAATGTAAAGACTGGAAATGTAAAAACTGGGAAAGAAAATATGTAAAGTAAGACTGGTTTGTATGATCTGAGTCTGGGGGTTTTTTCTGGGGACCTCCTTGCTATTTATACTCCTCAAGGATGACCATCGAACTGCACTTCAAACTGTCGAACCGCTCCTCCATGATTGCTGATCATGCTGCCTTAGAAGTAGTTCCACTACGCCTTTCCTTGCAGTTGAACTTCCCTCTTGTATTTGAATTTGAATATGAGCAACCGTTGAAGCCACGTCATCTTGTATCTCTTTATTGATCCTGTGCTACTCAGATCACGTGAGAACCAATTTCCACTGCCACGTGTACGATCAAGATTGAAGACTTGAGCAGTCTCCCCATACTATCCTTACTTTGCCACGTGTCGAACTATAATTGGCTTTTACAAAATATGTAGCCAACAGTGTGCAAAATGTAATTGCGTAGTGATATAAATTGTTAACCTTGAATGGTTGATAGCAATGTTGTGACAATCGGACCGGTGAGTGCACCGGAAAAGTGATCGGATAGATGGGTTACTAGTTTAACCGCGAGTGAAGCGGGATCAAACTGTGATGTCATAAATAATTTTATAATATATTTGTAAAAAACAATTAACTTCAAAGGGAAAAAAAATGTATATATATAAAATAAACAAATTTATAATACAATTGTTTTAGCATTAGAAGCAATAGCTTTGTGGTTAGCATTTACAATACATTGTAAAAGGTTGAAGGTTCAAATCCTTCTACCATGAACAATGTTTTTGAATATTGCTATCAACCCAATGGTTCTACCATGAACAATGTTTTTGAATATTGCTGTCAACCCAATGGTTCAATGGACAGGCGGTTCCAACGGGTCATCGGTTCAATTGGGTCCAAATCGTCAGAATGGAAATTGGGTGGGTTGGTCAATCAATTGGATCGGCCGATCCGATCTGATTTTTAAAATTATAATTGATAGTTACGATTTTACTTTTACAATTGAGCCATAAATAAATAAATAAACTTCTAAAAATCATTAGCTCTATACATTTTCAATTTGGTGTTCATACTAAATTAACTTGTTCATAGATTATTATTAAAAACAGCATGATGCCCAAAAAAAAGAAGTATTATTTGTCAAAGATGCCAACTTTTTAAATATATATATATATATATATATTTTTAAATATAAGAAAATCTATAGATGAAGTTACAATTATTTTTTGGGATAAATTATACTTTGCACCCTATACTTTATATCAAATTTCACTTTGGTTCCTACACATAAAATCATAACAGCCAACCCCCTGTACTTTTAGTTAAATCCCACTTTGGTCCCTATACATAAAATTGTGACAGTCAACCCCCTGTATTTTTGGCGAAATCTCACTTTGGTCCTTACATAAATGCCAATGTTCAATTTTTGTTACTCAATTGTTTAAATTTTTAACAGAATCTAATCATGTGATAAGAATGTGACTACGACATGAGAATAAGAGAAAAAAATCATCTACATTTCCCACCTGTACACACTTTGTCCCAAAATGTACATCAAATTATGACTGTATTAGGCTAAAACAAAACGCAGATTGTGAACGATTAAGAAGATGAATTAGGATTTTGCATAAATTGGAATCACGAAACTCTGTTTTTCATGGTAACACAATCTTTTGTATATTAATCTTCCTTTCTCTTTGATTTCTTTGGCGCATTTTTTTATTTCAAAAGTTCTATTTTCTTACCTCTTCATCCCAATTTTTAGCATTTGAACATATATATATCGTATTATATAACTCTTACGTACTTATCGCGTAGGACAAAGTGTATTAATGGGAAACATGGATAATTTTTCTCTCTTACTCTAATTTCGTAATTGCATTTTTATTACATGATTGGATTTTGTTAAAGATTTAAAAATGAAGTAATAGAAGAGAGACATTGATACTTGTGTAGGGACCAAAGTGAGATTTGAGCAAAAGTGTAAGAGATTGACTGTCACGATTTCTTGTATAGGAATCAAAGTGAGATTTGATATAGGGAGTTAACTGTCATGATTTTATATATAGGGACAAAAATGAAATAAAGTGTAACTTTTTGAAAAGGTTCACTTCTGAGGACATCACATTTTTATAATATAATAAATTTAAGGTTAAACTGTCAATAGGTCCTAATCGTTAATTCCTATCAAATCCTATTGAAAATAAGTCTTGGTAAAATTGTCATTAAAAATAATTTTTTTGTGACAATTTTTTATATATGTCGCTAAAAATTGACAATTAGTGACTTTTTTTGGTCATAATTTTTATAAATTGTCGCTAAAACTTATCGTTAGTGACTTTTTTTTATGACAAATTTTTCCCGTAGGACCTATTAGATAATAAGTCAACTTATTAGGACCTACACGTAAGTACCCCTATATTTAACACATCTCGATAATCCAAATAATTTAATGTGCAAGGGCCGTCAAGTATGTTTATTTACAGAAAATCAAATCGATTAGACATGAATATCCATTTAATTAGATTATTTTTGTGTCAACAATTTATTTTTAAAGCCATAGATACAAATCTAATGTCCAAGTGACTATCAATATCTGATCAATGTGATTTTTTGCAAGTATGATATAATAGATGGTCCTTATATATTGAACGGTTTAAATCATTGAGATAAATTCGAAATAAGATCCAACACAGGCCAACAACACACTAGTCTGATTAGGCTCTCTCCTTTAAATATAATATAAAATTGTGATCATTCTAATAATATTTGTCTAAAGTGATGATGAAATTCCCTTACTAATACTTCTGTTTCAATGATTTATTTTATTTCTTTAAAATTATTTTTTTACCTACAAAAAAAAAAAATCATTTTAGCGTCATCCTTTGCCACAATTGGCTCCACTTGGCAAGTATTATGTATCATCATCTTCTTTTTTTCTTTTTTTTTTTTTGTTTATTATTATTATTATTTATTTTTTTCTTTTTTTTGTGTGCATGTGTTTTCCTACGACTCCATTAGCAGAGCTATGTCCCAACCTTTGCCACAGTTGGCTCCATTTAACAAGTATTATGTTTTTTGTTTCTTGTATTATGTGTCATCATCAATTTTTATTTATTTATTTATTATTATTATTATTATTTTTGTGCGCTTGTGTTTTCCCATGACTACATTATCAGAGCTATGTCCCAACCTTTGCCACAATTGGCTCCATTTGACAAGTATTATGTTTTTTTTTCCCCCTTCTTTTGACTCAATATCTGCTCTTAAAGAACTGAATAATCTGGGAATTAATTCTACCATCCATTAATAACGATCTAATTAAAGTTGTGACAAATTTCATATAGACTGTCTCAAAAAATTATTTACACGTAGAAGATTTCGAATTTTAAACCATAGAATGAGCACACTCCAGATACCAGGTCTTGACTACTAGGTCAATCCCTACTCTACACAACTTATAACAAATTACTTTTAACAAATTAAAGTCGGTCATCCTTTTTTTTTTTTTTTTTTCCTGAAATAGCCAAATTTATTGATGATAATCAAACAATACAATTACAAAGATGAATATCAACTAAGACCGAGGGTGCAAAAAGTATCAAAGTTATTCTTGCCAATCCCAACTAGGTTGGCACCAACTAGCTAACCCAATCACCTGCTAGTAGCACCACCCAAAGTTGGAGAGAGTCCAACCAAAATAAAAAACAAAGACAACACAGCGAACAAGACTCAAAATAACTGTGAGTGTTACACTCTTCTCCCTCTAAGTCGGTCATTCATATACTCTCAACTGAGAAATCATGGGAGTTGATTCTTGTCAAATGCTAAATTGATTAATTTTCACCTATTATGGGGTTTGTCATTGTATTGAGTTGTTTATTTAATTTCATCATGACTCATTTTTGTGTTAGCTTTAGGCTTCTAGAATTGTGTTGTTGGAGTTTAATTTGACGTAATTCTCTTATAGTTGTAAATAATCTCTCACCGATCAATAATAAATAATAAACTTTAATAGATATATGGGTTGGAATGTTGGTTAATTTCGAATCATGATTAATTGAATAAATTTTGATTCCACGATAGTGGGCTAATTGAATCAATCTTACCTTTTTTTTTTTCTTTTTTCCTTTTCGGTAGTGAGAGTATTTGAAGCTTTGCTTGATTAGTTCCATAATACGTTTAGTTTGTCATTATATTAAGTAATTATTAGGGAGAATTGCACTAATGGTTCCTATATTTTGGGATTTGTATCACTTTGGTCCTTAACTTTTTAATTGTGACACATTTGACCCTGAATTTTGAATTTTGTTCCAAATAATGACAATTGAAGATACCATTGCTTAATTTCAAGGGAAAAATCATTAATTTGATAAAATATAAACTATTTCGGAAAAAATAAATGTTAAAAACAATATTTTCGGATTTTTAAAAATTATTTTATCCACTAAAGATAAAATTATGTAAAATTGATAAATATTTTAGACATTTATTTACTTTTTTTTTACCAAATTAATTTTTATTATGTTTGTATGAGAATCATGTAATGAATGGTTATTTTTATTTTCATTAAATTAATTTTTATTTTTTCAAAAGTCAAATATGGCGACAACTTTGATATCATTATTAAACTAATCTATTAAATCAAAAAATACAAAACTAAAAAAATTTTATATATTAAATATATCGATTATATATTAAAAATTTAACAACCACCCATTACATGATCATCCAAACATATAATAAAAATTAATTTAGTAAAAAAAATAAATGCTTAAAAGATTTATTAATTTTACATAATTTTATCTTTGGTGGATAGAAAATATTTTTAAAAATTTTAAAATATTTGTTTGACATTTATTTTTGTTAAATTAATTTATATTTTATCAAATTGACGATTTTGCCAACGCCGAAACACTTCATAATTATTAAGTACAAGTTCAAGAGGTGATTTCAATGCCGAAACACTTCATAGTATTCAAACTGGTGACTTTTACTCTTTGAAATACTCGTTATGGCCCATGGCTCAACTTACCACTCAACTAATCCTTAGAAATTCAAAGAAGCCCAAGTTTATCCTTGTAGAATTAATCTGTGTACTCAAACACTTTCGTTTACGTATGACCCTCTCAAAATCAAACTTCGTTTGAAATAAAATTATAAAACTTCGTAAAATTATGTTAGGAGTAAGAAAACAAATTCATATCTCACTAATGTTGTACATACGGTAAACAAAAAGCCATAGGAGACCACTCTTGTATATTCTTAACTGGGAAGTTAGGAGGTTAGTCTTTGCCAAAGACAAAATTTGATTATTTTGTTGTATAATGTTTATTTAATATCATTATGGGCTCTTTTTTATGTTGGTGGCTCTTTTCTATGTTGGTGGTTAGTATTTGGTTGGTGTTAGTTGTTGGACTATGATTATTCATTTGATATAATTCTTTTCACATAGTTAAAAACATCTTATCGGTTAACAAAAAAACAAAAATAAATTAAATAAAAGTTAAATGGATAATAAATAAGCATCTCAAATAAATAAACATCTTATCTTTTACTAACGTTTTTATTTCATTATACTTAAATGGATAATTTTGACATTACAAAAGTTAATAATCACTATTATTTTTTCACCTAATCTCTCCAAAAAGTAAATTTTAAGAAAAACGAGTTTCATTTTATTTCTTTCAATTTCCTCTCATTTTCTGCCCTTTAATAATACACACAAATAACTGAGACGAAGAAAAGTCCACTTCTTTTTTTTTTTCCCGCTAAATCACTCAATCGAAAAGGATCGTGTTCTAAAAAAAAAAAAGAAAAAGGAAAAATTGAAAAGGGCTATGAGTTATGCAAAATTGATTGTGCATATTGTCTTAGTATTTAAAAGTTTACTAACATGGACAGTAAATAGTATTCTCGCCTCTCCATTATAACTTATGTTTATTTTTTCCTATTTTTCACATGTTCTTTTTTTTTTTTTTTCTATTGTAAAATTTATAAATCATGAGATATTTATTGTTGATCCCAAGTCAAAGTTTCCTCAAATCATAAAAAAATAATTCTAAGTCTTGAAAGTTTTGAGATATAGACCTTACTAAATGATATGATGTTATGAAACAGAGTATGCACTATAGTCTATAGTTACATTTTTGTGCTGCACTAGCACAATATTTTACCTTCTTTTTTTTTTTTTGTCAATAAATATGACAATAATTATACATATAAAAATATTTACATCATTAAATACATTACTAGCCTATAATAATTAAAAAGTCAACAAATCTAACGCAGTAAAAAAAAAAAAAACTACTAACTACATATAACTGCCATTATAGGATAAAAATAAATTATCATCACAAAAGGATATCAAACTCTTTTATATAGAAATTGAATCCATATTTCACACTATAATTATGTTACACAACAATAAAACTATACCGTGATTCACAATTTTTAGCCAATGAGGCTCTAGTAGTATACCATTTTAATTTAGTGTAGATTACCATTCAATTTGGTGACTTTTAATCAATAAGTTCAGCAACTTCAGATACCTTGCTTTGATCTTTCTACTATAGTTTGCTTTGATTTTTCCACATCATCTTTAACATTGTATTTAAATTATAAATTTTGATAAAGAAAAGAAAATAAAAAAATATAACATACATTTTTTTTTCACATTGCTCTCATCTTTTTCGTTTCTATTTTAAGAAAAACGAGTTTCATTTTATTTCTTTCAATTTCCTCTCATTTTTTTCCCTTTAACAATACAAACAAATAACGGAGACCAAGAAAAGTCCACTTCTTTTTTTCATTTTCTTTTTTTTGCTAAATCACTCAATTAAAAAGGTCTGTGTTCTAAAAAAAAAAAAAAGGAAAAATCAAAAAGGGCTGTAAGTTACGTAAAATTGACTGTGCATGTTGTCTTAGTATTTAAAATTGTTCTTACTAACATGGACAGTATATAGTAATCTCGTCTCTCCATTGTAACTTATGTTTATTTTCTCCTATTTTTCACATGTTCTTTTTCTTTATTTTTTTTTTCTTATTGTAAAATTTATAAATCATGAGATATTTATTGTTGACCCCAAGTCAAAGTCTCCTCAAATTATAAAAAAAACAATTCCAAGCCTTCCTTGAAAGTTTTAAGATATAGACCTTACTAAATGATATGATGTTATGAAAGAGAGTATGCACTATAGTCTATAGTTACATTTTTGTGTTGCATTATCACAATATTTTGCCTTCTTTTTTTTTCCTTCTTTTTTTTTTGACAATAAATATAACAGTAATTATGAATAACAAAAATATTTACATCATTAAATATATTACTAGCCTATAATAATTAAAAAGTCAACAAATCTAATGCAATCAATAAAAAAACTACTAACTACATACCACTCCCATTATAGGATAAAAATAAATTATCATCACAAAAGGATATCAAACTCTTTTACATATAAATTGAATCCGATATTTCACACCATAATTATGTTATACAACCAAAAAACCAAACACCGTGATTCACAATTTTTAGCCAATGAGGGCTCAATCTTTTGGTAGGTGTAGATTACCATTCAAATTTGGTGAGTTTTAATCAATAAGTCCAACAACTTCAGATACCTTGCTTTGATCTCTGTACTATAGTTTGTTTTGATTTTTCCACATCATCATTAACACTGTATTTAGATTATAAATTTTGATAAAGAAAAGAAAAAAAAAATTAACATAATTTTTTTTTTTTCACATTGCCCTCATAATTGGTTTCTATTTTAAGAAAAAACGAGTTTCATTTTATTTCTTTCAATTTCCTCTCATTTTTCTGCCCTTTAATAATACAAACAAATAATCGAGACCAAGAAAAGTCCACTTCTTTTTTCTTTTCTTTTTTTTCGCTAAATCACTTAATCGAAAAGGGCTGTGTTCGAGGAAAAATCGAAATGGGCTGTGAGTTACGAAAACTTGATTGTGCATATTGTCTTGGTATTTAAAATTGTTCTTACTAACATGGACAGTAAATAGTAATCTCATCTCTCCATTGTAACTTATGTTTATTTTCTCCTATTTTTCACATGTTCTTTTTTTCTTTTTTTTTTCTTTTTGTAAAATTTATAAATCATGAGATGTTTACTGTTGACCCCAAGTCAAAGTCTCCTCAAATCATAAAAAAATAATTCCAAGTCTTCCTTGAAAGTTTTGAGATATAGACCTTACTAAATGATATGATGTTATGAAAGAGAGTATGCACTATAGTCTATAGTTACATTTTTGTGTTGCACTATCACAATATTTTACCTTTTTTTTTTCTTTTGTCAATAAATATGACAGTAATTATAAATATAAAAATATTTACATCATTAAATATATTACGGGCCTATAATAATTAAAAAGTCAACAAACCTAACGTAGTAAAAAAAAAAAAAACTACTAACTACATATAACTCCCATTATAGGATAAAAATAAATTACCATCACAAAAGGATATCAAATGCTTTTATATAGAAATTGAGTCCAATATTTCACACCATAATTATGTTACACAACCATAAAACCAAATACCGTGATTCACAATTTTTAGCCAATGAGGGCTCAATCTTTTGATAGGTGTAGATTACCATTCAAATTTTGTGACTTTTAATCAATAAGTCAAACAACTTCAGATACCTTGCTTTGATCTTTCTACTATAGTTTGCTTTGATTTTTCCACATCATCTTTAACACTGTATTTAAATAATAAATTTTGATAAAGAAAAGAAAATAAAAAAAATTAATATATATATATATATATATATTTTACATTGCACTCATCTTTTTCGTTTCTATTTTAAGAAAAACGAGTTTCATTTTATTTCTTTCAATTTCCTCTCATTTTTTTGCCCTTTAATAATACAAACAAATAACTGAGACAAAGAAAAGTCCACTTTTTTTTTTTTTTTTTTCTCGCTAAATCACTCAATCGAAAAGGGCTGTGTTCTAAAAAAAAAAAAAAGGAAAAATCGAAAAGGGCTGTGAGTTACGCAAAATTGATTGTGCATATTGTCTTAGTATTTAAAATTGTCTTACTAACATGGACAATATATAGTAATCTCGTCTCTCCATTGTAAACCATTGTAACTTAAGTTTATTTTCTCCTATTTTTCACATGTTCTTTTTTTTTTTCTTTTTTCTTTTTTTCCTTATTGTAAAATTTATAAATCATGACATATTTATTGTTGACCCCGAGTCAAAGTCTCCTCAAATCATAAAAAAAATAATTCCAAGTCTTCCTTGAAAGTTTTGAGATATAGACCTTTCTAAATGATATGATGTTATGAAAGAGAGTATGCACTACAGTTTATAGTTACATTTTTGTGTTGCACTATCACAATATTCTACCTTCTTTTTTTCTTTTCTTTTTTTTGTCAATAAATATGACAGTAATTATGAATAACAAAAATATTTACATCATTAACTATATTACTAGCCTATAATAATTAAAAAGTCAACAAATCTAACACAGTGAATAAAAAACTACTAACTACATATCACTCCCATTATTATAGGAGAAAAATAAATTACCATCACAAAAGGATATCAAACTCTTTTACATATAAGTTGAATCCGATATTTCACACCATAATTATGTTACACAACCATAAAACCAAATACCGTGATTCACAATTTTTAGCCAATGAGGGCTCAATCTTTTGATAGGTGTAGATTACCATTCAAATTGGGTGACTAAAATCAATAAGTCCAACAACTTCAGATACCATGCTTTGATCTTTCTACTATAGTTTGCTTTGATGTTTCCACATCATCTTTAACACTATATTTAACTTATAAATTTTGATAAAGAAAATATTTTTTTTTTTCACATTGCCCTCATCTTTTTGGTTTCCATTTTCAGAAAAACGAGTTTCATTTTATTTCTTTCAATTTCCACTCATTTTTCTGCCCTTTAATAATACAAACAAATAACTAAGACCAAGAAAAGTCCATTTATATTTTTTCCCCCACGCTAAATCACTCAATCGAAAAGCGCTGTGTCCTAAAAAAAATAAAAAATAAAAAGAGGAAAAATAGAAAAGGGCTGTGAGTTACGCAAAATTGATTGTGCATATTGTCTTAGTATTTAAAATTGTTCTTACTAACATGGACCGTAAATAGTAATCTCATCTCTCCATTGTAACTTATGTTTATTTTTTCCTATTTTTCACCCTTTTTTTTTCTTATTGTAAAATTTATAAATCATGAGATATTTTTTGTTGACCCCAAGTGAAAGTCTCCTCAAATTACAAAAAAATAATTCCAATCTTCCTTGAAAGTTTTGAAATATAGACCTTACTAAATGATATGAAACTCTTTTATATAGAAATTGAATCCAATATTTCACACCATAATTATGTTACACAACCATAAAACCAAATACCGTGATTCACAATTTTTAGCCAATGAGGGCTCAATATTTTGATAGGTGTAGATTACCATTCAAATTTGGTGACTTTTAATCAATAAGTCCAACAACTTCAGATACCTTGCTTTGATCCTTCTACTATAGTTTGCTTTGATTTTTCCACATCATCTTTGGTATTTAAATTATAAATTTTGATAAAGAAAAGAAAATAAAAAAAATTAACATATATATATTTTTCACATTGCACTCATCTTTTTCGTTTCTATTTTAAGAAAAATGAGTTTCATTTTATTTCTTTCAATTTCCTCTCATTTTTTTGCCCTTTAATAATACAAACAAATAACTGAGACAAAAAAAAGTCCACTTTTTTTTTTTTTTTTTTTCTTCGCTAAATCACTTAATCGAAAAGGGCTGTATTCTAAAAAAAAAAAAAAAGGAAAAATCGAGAAGGGCTGTGAGTTATGTAAAATTGATTGTGCATATTGTCTTAGTATTTAAAATTGTCTTACTAACATGGACAGTATATAGTAATCTCGTCTCTCCATTGTAACTTATGTTTATTTTCTCCTATTTTTCACATGTTCATTTTTTTCCTTATTGTAAAATTTATAAATCATGAGATATTTATTTTTTACCCCAAGTCAAAGTCTCCTCAAATCCTAAAAAAAATAATTCCAAGTCTTCCTTGAAAGTTTTGAGATATAGACCTTTCTAAATGATATGATGTTATGAAAGAGAGTATGCACTATAGTCTATAGTTACATTTTTGTGTTGCACTATCACAATATTCTACTTTCTTTTTTTCCTTTCATTTTTTTGTCAATAAATATGACAGTAACTACATTACTAGCCTATAATAATTAAAAAGTCAAAAAATCTAATGCAGTGAACAAAAAACTACTAACTACATATCACTCCCATTATAGGATAAAAACAAATTACCATCACAAAAGGATATCAAACTCTTTTACATATAAGTTGAATCCGATATTTCACACCATCATTATGTTACACAACCATAAAACCAAATACCGTGATTCACAATTTTTAGCCAATGAGGGCTCAATCTTTTGATAGGTGTAGATTACCATTCAAATTTGGTGACTAAAATCAATAAGTCCAACAACTTCAGATACCTTGCTTTGATCTTTCTACTATAGTTTGCTTTGATTTTTCCACATCATCTTTAACACTGTATTTAACTTATAAATTTTGATAAAGAAAAGAAAAAAAAAATTAACATATTTTTTTTTCACACTGCCCTCATCTTTTTGGTTTCTATTTTAAGAAAAACCAGTTTCATTTTATTTCTTTCAATATCCTCTCATTTTTCTGCCCATTAATAATACAAACAAATAACTGAGACCAAGAAAAGTCCACTTCCCCCCCCCCCCCCCGCGCCCGCTAAATCACTCAATCGAAAAGGGCTGTGTCCTAAAAAAAAAGAAAAAAAAAGAGGAAAAATAGAAAAGGGCTGTGAGTTACGCAAATTGATTGTGCATATTGTCTTAGTATTTAAAATTGTTCTTTCTAACATAGACAGTAAATAGTAATCTCATCTCTCCATTGTAACTTATGTTTATTTTTTCCTATTTTTCACATGTTTTTTTTTTTTCTCTTATTGTAAAATTTATAAATCATGAGATATTTTTTGTTGACCCCAAGTGAAAGTCTCCTCAAATCATAAAAAAATAATTCCAATCTTCCTTGAAAGTTTTGAGATATAGACCTTACTAAATGATATGATGTTATGTAAGAGAGTATGCACTGTAGTCTTTAGTTACATTTTTGTGTTGCACTATCACAATATTTTACCTTCTTTTTTTCTTTTTTTTTTGTCAATAAATATGACAGTAATTATAAATATAAAAATATTTACATCATTAAATATATTACTAGCCTATAATAATTAAAAAGTCAACAAATCTAACGCAGTAAAAAAAAAAACTACTAACTACATATAACTCCCATTATAGGATAAAAATAAATTACCATCACAAAAGGATATCAAACTCTTTTATATAGAAATTGAATCCAATATTTCACACCATAATTATGTTACACAACCATAAAACCAAGTACAGTGATTCACAATTTTTAGCCAATGAGGGCTCAATATTTTGATAGGTGTAGATTACCATTCAAATTTGGTGACTTTTAATGAATAAGTCCAACAACTTCAGATACCCTTCTTTGATCTTTCTACTATAGTTTGCTTCGATTTTTCCACATCATCTTTAACACTGTATTTAAATTATAAATTTTGATAAAGAAAATAAAATAAAAAGATGAACCTATTTTTTTTTTCACATTGCCCTCATCTTTTTGGTTTCTATTTTAAGAAAAACGAGTTTCATTTTATTTCTTTCAATGTCCTCTCATTTTTCTGCCC